>PVKA01027517.1:0-30436 GCA_004027165.1 Ctenomys sociabilis
CCTTTGATCTTGGCTTTGCCTCCTGCCTGCTCTGCAATGAACCCTCTCCCCTCTCATGCTGACCTGCCTTAGAGATAGCCAAACATGGACTAAAGCCTCCACAAACCATGAGCCTAAGTAAGCCTCTCCTCCTTTAATTTGTGGGTGGCAGGCATTTTGTCTCCACAAAGTAACTATGGCATATATATATATATATATATATATATATATATATATATATATATTTCTTAAATTCTCTGTCCAGCCTTTTTTTTATGTATTCGGTACAGGGTCTATGTAGATCAGACTCATAAATTCTCCTGTTTTCAGCCTCCCAATCACTGGGATTACAGATGTGGGCCACCATGCCCTGTTTCAATTGCTGTCTCAGTGCACCTGGGGGGCCGGGGCGGGTATGGCACACTGGAGATTGAACTCCAGCCGTTGCACTCTGCCTAAGCAGGTGCTTTAGTCTGCTGAGCTAGCTATCTGGCCCCTTTTGTCCAGCATTTAATCCATTTGTCATCACTGAGTTTGGTATTGATAAGTTGCAGTTATTTGGAGGAGTCATGTTGCTTTGTGTTCGCATAGTTCTTGTGCTTCTTTTTTTTTTTTCCCTACTGGGGATTGAACTCAGGACCTTGTGCTTGCCAAGCAAGCACTTATTCTACTGAGCTATTCCCCTTGTGTTACTCTCTTGACACTGGTGCCCCTGTTGGGAATAGATGTTCCCCCAACTTTTATATAAAGGTCTTTTTAGTGATCGGCTTTCTTTTGAGGGCCCAATTCCCACTATTGCTTAGAGTAGAAAACAAACTTAAGTGGTGCAAATGACACAGAGAAAAATCAGGCAATGTGATCAAGTAAAAATAAATAATTAAAAGCAGCAGCTGTACCACTATAACAACAGAAAACCATGCAACAATAATAATAATGAGCTAAAAGGTTAACAAAGGTTAAAAATAATAAGCTAGGAACGCCTATAACCCCTATATTCTGGAGGCTAATGCATGAGGATCCCGAGGTCCAGTTCATCCTGGGCAACTTAGTGACTCAGTAAAAATGTGTTTCAAAATAAAGAAGGGCTTGGAAGAAACTATTCAAAAGGAACAAGGATGGGAGGAAGAGAATGGAAAGGAAAAAAAACACAAAATATAAGACAAGTACATTGATATTTTCTTTCAGTTCACTGAAAAGAAAAAAATTGTGTTAATATTGTCAGATAATTTTTTATACACGTCTTGTACTCTGAGTAACTAAAGATAACAATACTCAGAGTATTAATTTTCATTATTCTCCTATTATTTTGATATGAAATATTGTTTTTACCTTTTTGCACATAAAAATTTTCTAAAAGGCTGGGGATTTAGTCCACTGTGAGGACTTTGGTTCGGTCCCCTGTACCACCAAAGGGAGGACAGGTAGGAAAGCAAGGAGGAAAATGACAAAGGGAAATAAAATGAGAAGGAGAAGCTGGGCATGGTGGCACATGCCTGTAATGCCAGCACTCGGAAAGCTGAGGCAGACCCATCACCATGAACTAGAAGTCAGCCTGGGCTGCACAGTGAGCCCAAGGCCAGCCTGAACTCCATCCTGAGGCCTTATCTAAAAGTAGGAAAGATAATTTCAAAAAGAAGAGCAAGAGATTTTTAAAAATTATTAGAGTGTTTAAAAGTGAATAAAATATGATAAAAGATAAAGAATGAATACAAGAAAAAGAATCTTAAACAGAAATTAATAAAAGAAAAGTGTGTCTACAATTTCCTACACACCCAGGAGTGTGGGTTGGCAAAGATTCTTGCTTTCAAGAATGTGATACTGGAAATCACCAAGTATGGAGGGGGTAGATACCCTGGGGGCTGCACCCCACTTACCAGAGCTGTCCTGCAGCCCCACTCCCTTTCCATGTCCCTTGGGGCTATGTCTACCCGGGGCCAGGACTCTCCCACTCATGGCCCTAGCATGTCCCCGGGCCGTGGCAGATGTCCACTCCAAGTGTGATGCTTGTGGGGGCACAGTTGGCAGGTGCTATCTGCTGCCACCCCAGGGACCATCTGGGCAGATGTGGCTACCCACCGCGCTCTGAGTCTGAGCCCCACAGGTCAGCTCCACTGCAGTCCCTGAAGCTGCCTGCCCCCAGTCACCAGTCCCCAGCCCTGGCTCTGCACGCCCTCAGGTCCCCTGCATGGCCTGGCCCTAGCACCCAGCCCCACTCATTGACTTTCCCCCAAGCTGTCTGCCCTGCAGAGGTACATTGCAATTCAGTTCCAGTCCCGAGGCCCAGGTGTCCTAGTCCATGGGTTTCTCCTGTGGTTCGGGCTGCTGTTCCTGCACTGTCACTAGGCTGGTGGTATCCCTGCTACCCTGTGTGTGTGTGGTGGGGCTCTCTCCCCCTGGGGCAGGCTGTGTGGGCCTCAGTGATTTACTCTGAATTGTGGGTTTCTCTGTGCTTTTTAGGTTTCCTGTCACGCTTTCTTGATTCCCAGAGCTTCTTCCTTCTTCAGAATATATGTGCTATGCTAGAAAAATACAGTGAATAATTTGTTGAAAACTATGCAAGTAAGAGACATATTACCATGAGCCAACCCTGCCACCACCACCACCACCACTTGAAACACTCGTCCATTGTCCTTGTCACTTCCTGCAGCAGCTCTGGAGTCCTCTTTCCTGAGTATCTTAAGTTGTGCAGTCCTGACTGCCTTGATGTCCTGGATTCAAAACATTGACTTTCTGTGGTCATTGTGACTCTGGGGAGGAGCCAGAAGTCACATGGTGGCAGATCTGGTGACTAAGGCGTGGGAGGATACAGTGTCATTCATGAATTTATGAAGTGCTTTGGTTGGTGGCACTCAGCAGCAGCACTCACCATATTTTTTTTCTCACACCTGATAAAGCATGGAAGAGGACTTTCACAGCTGTTTCAGAAAGCAGCAAGAGACAGGCATGGGGGCTCACACTCACTGTAATCCCAGCACTCAGGAGACTGAGGCAGGAGGATCTTTGTGAGTTCAAGACCAGTCTGTGCTACAGAGTGAGCTCAAGGGCAGCCTGAACTGCATAGGAGATCTTGTCTCCAAAATGGGGAAGAGGGGGGAAGGAAGAGGGGGAGGGGAGGGAATGGAGAGGGACGGGGCAGACAGAGAGAGAGAAAGTGAGAGAACAAGTGTTCAAGTGTTCAAAAAGAAGGGGAGCATTTGGCAGGATTCATACCACTGTCTTTACTGTAACAAAATATTTTAAAAGTACACATCTTACGAGGCTTGCTTGCTTGCTGTCTGTCTTTCCAATTTATGTATTTGGTACAGCGTGTCACTATGCAGCTCAGACTCGAAGTAATCCTCTTGTTTTCAGCCTCCCCAGTGCGGGGATTACAGGCCCACCCTGGCTCCCCATGCCCAGGGGCAGGGTTGGCAAGGCATGCGAGACCAGGGCTGGATCCCTGGTCCTTTCCTCCTTTCTAACTCATTCTTCTCACTCACAGAGTCATGTGAAGGATGCGCCCCAGCCACCGACCTGTCCAGGGCTTTCCAGGACGGGCTCTCGCGGCTCTCGCGCTCAGGGAGGCGGCAGCTCCTCTCCCCCACAGCTCAGTCACTCCTCGCCGCTTAATGTCGCTCTTGTACTCATCTCATTGTTTCCTTCTCGACAATAAAAACTTTGAAAGCAGAACGTCCTCGTTGTCATATGCCAAGTGTCCCAGGACAAATGCAGCCCGCTTTCTAGACACTGACCGTATGTGTAAATGGTGAACCCATGTTTCCATTTTGGCCAGGTTCGGTATGTCTGACACTAGACTTGCTGAAACTTTGCTTAATTTTCCACTGACACTAGTTCTTAGACCAAAAATACACATTTCTGGATATAAAATCATATTATTTTATTTTATTTTGTTTTTAGTACGGGGTCTACAGTCTCTCACTATGTAGATCAGACTCATATTCTCCTGTTTTCATCCTCCCAAGCACGGGGATTACAGGTGCATGCCACCACACCTAGTTTGAATCTCCATCTCAGCATGCATGCCCCGAGGGCCTAAGCAGGCATTTTAGTCTGCTGAGCTATCTGGCTGGCCCCATATTATTTATTTTAAAGGTCTGTAAGCAGCTGAGAAAAATGCCTGTCTCTATGTTTATTCAATTAAGTTCAAGCCTTAATAAAGAGAGGAAGGAGTAAAAAATACAAAAATTCAGGAAGGAGGCCCATAAAAACCTCTATAGCTTGGTCTGGCTTTTTCAATGTAATAATAATTTGGGCTTCTTTGCTTGTTCTCTTCTACTCCTCTATCCATCCATTTAAAACTCTAAAGCTTAAATAAGGTACAAGAACACAATTTCTCAACCTGTTTGACAGCAGAACCTCCTCTACATCGTATGTGCTTACTTTCATGTGGAAATGACTCTTAGTCGGTAGTCGCTGCCCACATACTGCCCCAAGCTGCTGGTGCTGGGCAGCGCTTGGGCTTCCTGGGACACTAACTAGCAAGATAGCCCTCTGCCCTAAATGCTAAGTCTCAATTAATTCCTTGTTCTTTCTCTCCTCTCTCATTTTGCTCTCTGAAAGAGTCAGTTGACAAAGTCTACCCCTCTAAGGTTGAGCTCTGCCCTTTGCATTTCAGTCACGGTTCTATTTCTCCTCCTACAAGAAAGGACAAGTCAGAGAGCAGAGATACAAAACTAATGTATTAACTTGCATGACTTTAAGTGGCCAGGGCAAGATTACTAAATCAAGGTTTGAATTATATCTCAATTGTGTTCATCTTTTATAAGTCCTTTTATTATGTAAGTTAGACGTAGTTATGTATTTTATGTAAGTATGTAGTAAGTTGCTGTTGATATGGGTTCAAATATATCTAAAATACTAATAATCTCTTTCTAGAATTTAAGGTAAAATGATTCCCTTGCAATGGTAAAACTAGTATGCATGTAAGGCAAGCTGAAAAATTTTTATGCCTTAACAAAATTCATTGTTTCCCTCTAGCTTTTTCTAACTATGAATTTTAATTTTAAATCACAAAGCTGTGTAATGATTCTTGTATATTTTATTTAAGTGACAATGAATTGTTTTATTGATGTTTTGGGTTTTTTTTTTTAATTTCTTTTTAGGAGCTGGACACCCTGAGGTTCAAGGTAAATGTATTTTTGTCACAGAAACTATATTACAGATGAAAACCAAGGTGCTTCCATTTTTATGATATATGTGTAGCAATGGTACATGGCGCTTCTTTTCCTTAACCAAAAATGTTTAAGTTGCCTTGACCTGAGTCTCAAGGTAAAAATCTCATGAACATCATAGGATATAGAGAAACTGATGCAAAGTCCATGACCTGCTGAGCTCTTAGAATTTCATGTAACCAATGCTGAGAATGGAACCAGCGCGGTGTGTACGACTACAGCCACAGCTTAGCAACAGTGTGGACACAGCGTCCTCTGTCCAGTGTGATGAACTTCCCACCTCACACTCCTTATCCATAGCCTAGAGGCCAGAAACCAAGGCATACGCTTCCCTGCACTTGGTTCACCTCAGCTAAATACCTCCCCCTTTGATTTCTTATCAAAACCAAGGCACCAGGGTAAATATAATATGGATACTTACTAATTTGTAGTGCGGGGTCCCCAAGTCTCCAGTAGCCTGGGGCCATCCTTTTCTTAGTTATTTATAAAAAGTGACCCCAGCCCATATACTGCCTTAAGTTTATAGTCCTCACCAGAACTTGGGCTTCCTGGAGAACTAACTAGCTCTGGATCAGCCCTTGCCCTAAATGTCTAGTCATAATCAGTTTCTTGTACTCCCTCTCAGAAGTATAAGATGTCATCATCCCTGGTCCCCATTTATCCCTTTCCTCTTTCCTCTCTCCCTCTTTCCTTCCCTCTTTTGTCAGGTTTGCAAAAGGGGTGAGTGGCTGATACTCCTTGGGTCACTGTACTTCATCACCGTCCCCTCCTTCCTCACTTCCTCCTCTTCTCCACTAGTTTTCCTCTTCTCTTCTCCCACACAGCACCACTCATCATGTGATTCAAAGACTGTCATTTTTTTTTTCTGCAAAGCTTTATTCCAGAGGGGCTCAGTCCTTTTGGGCAGCTGCCTTCCTCATGGTGGTCAGCATATTGCTCAGCTCCTCATGCTTCCTCTTGCCCAGGTATACATCCCCACCCTTTTGTTGATGAAGCTGAGGGTGCATTTGTCCTTGGAGACTTTGAGCAACTCTATGACGGGCTGCTCATAGGAAGCGAACCTGCATACCTCACGGATGTGCCTTGGTTTGCTCACACTCTTAGTCACCTTGTGGCCCTTGTTGAGGCCCACAGCCCTGGGATAGTGTAGGGCTATGGCTACTGTTCTTCAGTGGTTGCTGTTGTAGAAGATCAAAGACTTTCATTTTGCTTGTATGCTTTCTTTTCCAACATGCACTGGGTATTGTGCAGCACACATTTTTTAACTCTCATAGCATTGTTGTGGATCATGATTTTCCTTTTCAAAAAAATATATTTTAGAAGTCTTTCCAATTGGCTGTCTTTCCTGCTTGTCCACTCTAGGGCTCCTAATTTTTATATAAAATATTCCACCTTATTTGTCTTTTCCAGTTCATCCTCTGCATTGTCTCAGCAATGGACTCAGCCCACAATCTCTCTAGGATGCATGCTCTCTCCCCTAGATGTGTGAGACAACCTCTGTGACACACTAAGCTGGGCAGTGAATAACTGCGTTTTTGTCTGTGTCTCCTGAATTTGTTACTAGTGCTTGTATGTTCTTCAGAAGAGCTGTTGAGTACCAGCCTTCATTTCTATCAGTAATGTCTGAGAGTCCTTCTAACCTCACCAACACCTGGCATTAACCAGCTTTCCAACTTTCCTCAGCTCCAAATTCCAAGTGATGGTGTTGCTCAATAACTTATTTTTTTTTTTGTAATAACCAATGATTTGGGTTACAAACTTTATATCCATATTAGCTTTTCTAGTTTCATTTAATTAATTAATTAATTAATTTACTATTTATTTATTTATTGGCACTAGGGCTTGAACTCAGGACCTTGTGCCTGCCAGGCTAGTGCTGTGCTGCTGAGCTATATCCCCAGTTCTCATATTCTTAACTTTAAATTTCTTTCAGGCAAGACGTCTTTCTTATTATCTTGCAGATATGAATTCATTGTCAGTTTTAGACATTCCAAACATCTCCCATTCTGTCTCCATCTACTTATGGGGACAGCCAATGGTGAGGCTGTTGTTGAAAAACTGTCTTCAGTTTTTGTATATCTAGAACATTAAATGTTTACCCCTGGCTCATGCTTCTGGAGATTTGTGCTGTGTCCCAGCACCAGCGCTTCTCAGCTACACTGGGCTCCCCTTGCTTCCCCTCCAACCTCTGACTCAGGAAAGTGCATCTGTGAACACTCCTGAAAGTCTCTCTTGACCCAGAGAACAGTTAAGGCGTGTGCATAGCATACTCAAGTGCACTGTCCCAAAGGGAACTTGGGTAGTCCAGGAAAACCTTTGACTGCTGCAGCACAGTGACATTGCCTTTCTAGGTTCTGCTGTCTTCAGCCTGGTCCTTGGGCAAAGCTGAGCAGCACGTTAGGTGGGAATCTGCCTTCAAGTCCGCAGATCTAACATACCATGACCCTGTCCAGGGCAATATTCTAGAATGGGAGACCAAAGAGGGAAAGAATTCCTGTGGGCTCTAGGGTAGGGTAGAAGGCTTTGTTTTTGCCTGGACTTCTGCACTGCAGATGCCTATCAGTAGTCATACCTGGTACTAAAGCCAGTGGGATACTGTGTATGCATGACTGAAGAAGCGCTGGCTTGCGTGCTGTGAAAGGAGCCTTGCTCTGTGTTAGCTCCAGGCTCTGTTGGTCAGTGTTACCAATGGCTTCAACCTCATGGGAAGACCTGAAATAGAAGCTCTCCTTTTCTGACTTGTGTGTGTTGCAAGCTCTAAACTCTGGGCTCTGTGGTACCATGATTCTTGCCACTCACTTGTACTAGCAGACATCTCTGGTTTGGGCCAAGAAGAATTTCTGCAGAGTTATCTTGAGCCTTTCAATTACCCAGGTATAGAAATGAAATCAGATGACATGTCTGGGGAGTTTTACACAGTCCTTTAAAAGGAACGACAACCTGGGTGTGTTGAAGCATGCCTGTAACTTCAGGATTCTGGAAGCCTGAGGCAGGATGATCTCACATTCCAACCCATTTTAGACAAACTGGCAACTTAAGCAACCCTGTTTCAAAATGCAAGATAAGAAAGGGTGGGGATATAGCTGAGTGTGAATGTCTTAGGTTCAACTTCAAGCACTTCAAAAGAAAAATAGAAAGTTTGTAAAAAAAAAAATAATTAGTCAAAAGTATTATCAAAGTGTTTTGAATGACAATTATCTTTAAAAACATAACTTTAAACATTGGAACTTTCTGTTTTATTATAGAAGAAATAGAAATTTTAACTGCAGCCATGGATACAGGTAGGTTTATCTGATAAATTTTTATGGGTGGTTCATTGGTTTAAGTTTGCCTTTTAGTGTGTGTGTGTGTGTGTGTGTGTGTGTGTGTGTGTGTGTGCTTACTTTCTTAAACAACAGTTCATTTTGATATAAATTTAAATGAAATATATAGCAATATTCTTTTCTTATCACTTTTAAGAAAAATCATCAATGATTCTTGAGAATGGCTTTTAATACTGGGTTAATTAATATGACTAATTCTAAGTGCAAGAAAAGCCCCTAGTCCTACATAAAGATTTTCTATTTTATACTAACTTTGCCTGGTCAGTTTTATAAAAAACAACCAGATTTCAAAAAAATGCCATACTTTCTAAGGTAGAAGAACAGTAGCTATTAATAGACTTCACCTATTCAAGCAAGAGTTCTATTTGATGATTGTGCCTTGGCCAGGTGTGCCCTAAAAGAAACCATGAAGTATTAAGTTTGTAGGAAGATAGTAATTTACCAGAGTGTTTGGGCCACACAGCCTGTGCTCAATCTTGATACAATTATTTTGTAGCCATATAACCTTAAGTGAAAAGCCTAGTGTCAACTTGGGAATAAGGTAGTTCCCTATTTTAGGAGGTTTTTAAAGTGAAATTCATGTGAGAGTCACTTGTAATTGCTAGGTCCCAACATTATTTAACAGTTTTGTAACCAACCAATGAGTGATTTAGCTCTCAAAACTATAGATGTTGATCAAAAGGGGTTTTCAATAAAAGCCATTTATTTTCTACACAACATTGATATTCAGATTGTCAACAGCCTGGTTTCCTAGTCTTTAATGGACAAGCCCTCTCTTCTTTCAAAGACCCAGGCAAAAACTTAAGACTTCCATTAATTCTTCCCCAAAGTAGTTTTGAGGAGAGGTGAGACCAAAAATCCATCTGGTTCACCCACTCCTGCTGGTGAGCCCCAGATGACGGACACTAAGAGTTTCCTTTCCACCTAGGGTCTAAGAAACAGGCTTACCTGTTTCTATGTTGAGAATGCTCAAGACAGGGAACAAGGACAGCACCACATGCTCTTAATTTCTCCCTTGGCACAAATTCTTTCACAAGTTCATGTCTCAAGCCTTGCTGTCCTGTGTCTTCTCTGTGATGAATCTGCCATATCCATGTGCTCACAGACTCTGGTGTGGGGTAACACACACAGACAGGATAATGTCGAATGGCAGATGCATCCTGCTGATCCAACTGTCCAGGGTTTTCTGGGATATTATTTTGGGTTTCATATGATAATTAAGTGACATAAACTGAGAGAGTAGTAAGTATGGAGGCTGATACATACAAAGTACTTAATACTAACATCATAATGTTAACATTAATATCATTGAAAAGAGTTCCAGATAAACAGCCAGAGAGTAAAACCTACAAGTGGGGAAAAGATGCTGTCCTTCTTGTTGTCAGCTTATTCTGATGACCTCAGAGCACAACTCTGCCTGAGCTGTCACCGTAGGAATCCCAGGACTATGACATTACTCATCTACAAGAGGCTGATAAGTGCTCAACCCTTTGGCCAGCGTCCCTCAGGCCCAAGTCCACATTTATGAAGAACTTTAGAGAATCAAGCCAGTGTCAGTATTGTACCAGAGTTTTTAAACAAAGTAAATAGCAGAGCTTAGTATCCAAAATAATTTACTAATGAACCTTTCTCATTTGATATTAACCGCGACTCCATTGTTTTTGTGGCAAAGATAATTAAGAGGTCTTTATCCACAAGGTAATCAGTTCAAACTAATAACAATAATACTACAATCTCTTCATTTCTTGAAGAAAGAAAATGGATAAAGTCATTATTACCTAAAATATCTTGTGGAGTTAGAAGACCCACGCACACTCGGAGGAAGCGAATTGTGGGAGGGAAGCCTGCACAAACAGTAAGCTTCAGTGCAAAGCCCTAAGGCTCCCTTTCTGGGGAAAGTCAAAGTAAAAAATGTCTGGGGTAAGGGTGCTGTGGGGATGAGACTAGGAGGCTGGTGGTGGGACTGTCTGAGGGCCCCCTCTGTGGATGGCCGTCTGGTAGAATGTCAATGATCTCACCAATGTTTTTCCCAGGGCGACTTCCCGTGGCAGGTAGCAATTAAGGAAGAGAGTAAAATCAAGTGTGGGGGAATTTATATCGGTGGCTGCTGGGTTCTGACGGCTGCACATTGTGTCAGGTAATGGTGTCTTTAGTACATTTGAGATGTCCTGAAACAATGAAAAGGAGAGAGACTTTTTAGTAACTGGTTGGGTGCATTTGCAAAAGTGTAAGTTGCACTCTGGTAAATGTGAAGTACTTCCTAGCATTCACAGCCAGGAGTCCAGAGTCCATGCCCCTGGAACCTACTGATCTCCATAAGAGTAGGAATGGTTTCTGATTTTGGCCTTTTCTACACTGCTGAGCCTAGCACAGTGCCTAGTATATAGTGGATGTATGCAAGTATTTCTTGAGTACTTGGAGTAAATAAATAGAATTAACCTTTAAACAATATTAAGGCCTTTAACCATATAGTGCAATACAGTGAGTGCCCTTGGAATACTGAGTATAAATAAAAACACCCAAATATTACATTATCTCCTAGAACATATTTATTTTGTTCAGTTTCTACTGCTTGAGAAGGCAGAAGGTATATAGATAATACATTTTTAAAACATTTCCCTTAAATTTGTTGCTTATGGAAAATTCATCCGATGAAACACTTCATTGTTCAGAAGTGGCACGTGTGCTCCAGCAGACTGTGTCATGAAACCTCTAAAACATTCATCATCACTGCAGAATGCTGGGCGACCATTATTTAGCACTTTACTTCAAAAGTGAAACAAAATAAACCAAGAACAAGCAAAACAGCTATGACACTTTGCCAAAGTGACACTACACTGTTACTTAACAAAATCTGGTTAGATAGCCAACTTGCTGGAGCCAGGATTTGAAAATTGGTCTGAAAATGGAGTGAGGTGTAAGAAAGATAACTGCTCCTCGCTGCCTCAATGGGATAAGGAAACATTTGTATTCTGGGCCCAATACTAGGCTCCAGGGCTACACGGTTGGTGAGACTTGTGTTAGTCTTCCTATTCATGGGACAAGATACTCAACACCTACAATTTAAAGGACGAGGGCTTCATTTGGCTCAGTTTGTTTCCAGTGGACTGAGTCCATGTTCAGCTGACTGGAAGGCAGAACAGCCATGGTGGAAGGGCCTGGCAGAGAAGAGGGGTCCACCCTGCGGCAGCCAGAAAGCAGGAGAGAAGTGAATAGGCAAGGACACACTTTCTGGGTCATGCCCTGACAGTCCACCCTATTCAGCCTGTGCCTATGAGCCACACATGTGGCCAGGAGCCTATCCATGGATGAACCCACTGAGGAGTAGAGGCCCTCATGACCTACTCACCTTTGAAACATGGGTGACTTTAGGGGATGTTTTAGATCTGAACCACAGAAGACCCAATATTTGACTTCCAGCAGCACAGTCAAGCAGGAGGAAAGGCCTGCTGTGGTACCCTGTCCCAGAGAACCTCAGGAGTTGGCAGAACAAAGAAATTCTTCAGCTCCTTTATCACCTCTGATGAGGTGCTGTCTGGTTACTGTTTGAACACTTACAGTTTATATAGGGGAATGAAATGCCCAGCCTGAAAGATACCTGGACCAAGTTTGTGTTCTCGAATAATGAATCTTAGGAACAATGGAGGTTAAGAGCAGAATATGTATTTATTGGGAGAAAGAAAGGTCCTGTCTGAGAGACAGACAGAAGAGAGACCCAAGTGGGTTGCCCCCGAATCTGTCTCTTCTGGGGATTTTTATAAAGTAAAACCATGTGGTGAGGTGGGTCAAAGGTGGAAAACCTGAAAACTCACTAGATGGGCATGAGCTGGAACAAAACTATGGTCAACCAGGAATACTACATGCACAACTGCTCAGGTAAAATTGATTAAATTCAGGGCCAAATGGGAAAGTGAGTCACGAGAACAGGGGCTTTTCCTGTGGGGGTTGGGGGCTGGGTTAGTGACTCTTCCAGGTGTGTTCTCAAGGTGAGAGACCTATTTAGAATACAAATCCCTGATGTCTATCCTTAGGGAGGTATGTGGCTGCATTGATCTTTTGTCTTGAGGTCTGGCCCACAGCAGGGATATCCATCTCTCCCAAGGTGGCAAGGTATCTTGCCCTCCACACTGGCTCCATTTGAGGTCTGGGGCCTGTCTGACTGCCTATATTATTTCTATCTTACTCAGCTGCCTATGACACAGCGATAGTGCATTTACTCCAATAGCAGCATGTCTGGCTTTCAGCAAATTCTTTATCTTCCCAATAATGAGCAGTTAGCGACATTATTATTCTCTTCATTTGCCTTTGACTTAATTCTGCCATAAGTAGATTTAACCTCACTGTTCCATGGTGGCAAGGATTAAAAATAAAATCTGGGGATGTGCAGAAATCTTTTAAAAGGGAGGATTAAAGAGTCAGAATTTCGTATTTATGTTTCTATTTCTCTTTCCTTCTCTGTTATAGACCTAGTAGAGCTCACCATTACCAAATATGGACTTCACTTATAGACTGGATACAACCTAATTCTGAAGTAGGTGTTGAAAGAGTGGAAAGAATTATTATTCATGAAGGCTACAATGGAACTACTTATCAAAATGACATTGCTCTGATTGAAATGAAAAGACATCTCAGACAGAAAGAATGTATGTTCGCTAATTCCATCCCTGCATGTGTCCCCTGGTCTCCATATCTATTCCAACCTAAGGACACCTGCATCATTTCTGGCTGGGGTCGAGAAAAAGGTATGTATTTTATATATTTGTGGATTTTTTGTGTGTGTGTGTGTGGCCAGCTCAACCTGCCCTGGGGACAGGCTGATGTGCCAAGTGGTGCCAGGGATCAAACCACAGTCCCTGCAGTTGCCTAAGCTTGCCTAAGTAGGCACTTTAGACTGCTGAACTGTCTTGCCTGCCCTATATATTTGTTAGTCAGCATCTAGGGGTTGGAAACGAGTAGGAATAGAAATGCATAGGAACTAGTCTCCTAGTACTCACACACAGAGCCAGCTTGTGACTTGTGTGCCTGCCCAGCTCCCCATGCTTAAGTTTAATTTCTTTGCTCTTATGTCACTATCCTGAAATTGAAAATAATTTCTGAAGAGGTCCTATCCTACATTTAGATGTCTCATGGCCACTGCATGCAAATTATATGTGTAGCCCTTCTCCAGGCTTTCAAAGGACACATACACCATGTGATCCCAAAGTGAATATTGAAGGGTAAATGCTTGCCAAGAACATGTAGACAAGAAGACACAAGACAGATTGCTCAGAGTCCATTGGTGGGATGTGGGTGGGACATTAAAAGGTTAATAAAGTTGGAGTGGAATAGTGGTCACTGGAGGCTGGGAAGGGAAGGAGAGGACAGAAAGAAGCTCTGGAGAGACTACTTTTGCTTCTTCTTTAACATAGTAGAATGAATATAGGTGAAATCACTATAATTTATTTCAAAACAACTAGAAGAGCACCAGATTCCCTACATGTACAATGATGAATGTTTGAAGAAATGCAAATGCTTATTACACCAACTTGATTATTGCACATTGCATACATGTATCAAATTAATCTAAAGATGGATAAACATGTTTCAATAAAGAAGTTAGCCTATAGATAAGGAGGGCAAGACTCGATAGGGGGTAAACTCGATAAATGCTGAAGCGCGGACCCTTGCAATCCTCCTCTTTGCTTCCCCAGGACCAAGTCCCACCCTTGCACTCCTACACAATGAGAAGTAAAATGCGTGGAATTCAGCCTTAGAGCTTTCTGTAAGATGTAGGGAAAGTTAGAAACAAATGGGCAGAAAGAGCCGACTTAGAACTAAACTAGTCAAAACTTTTCCCCTCATCTTCTCATTTTTTTCTTTTCCCCTTCTTTTCTTCCCTCCCTCCTTAGTTTCATTTAACTGTTGAACAATGTCTTCCTATTTTACAATATTTATTACACATTTTAGTTCTTACACTTTCAGTTTCTCACATCAAAGGGACAATGTGATATTTACACATGTGTGTGAGACTTACTTAAGAGTATGATCTCAAGGTTCATCCATTCAGCTATAAATGTCTCAACTGTATCTCTCTCTATGGATAGGCAATACTGCACTGTACAAAAAAGACTGAGCAATAGCAATTTAATTTGTACATGTTTATTGAACTCCATTAAGTTAAACAGCAAATTCATTCACACTAGTGTGATGCAAGTTAAGTAAATCAACTTGGAAATGTTAGAGCAATCTTGTGGAATTTTTCAAGGTGAAACTCTCCAAAATGAAGGAGTTACTGAGCTGAGAAGAACAGGAGAGAGAGTAAGGGAAAGAGATATCTATTGTATAAGCAGGATGGTTTGGACAACTGCACTGTGGATTTCTGCTGGTCTGTAGAAAGGAGTGGTTGGTGCTTAATTTGTCTCCCTTTTTCAATTCTTTGACTTTTTTCTCTTCTTAATTTCTTATATATTTCTTTCTTCTTCCAATTTTGCATGTGTAAATCTGGTAATATGAACAACTAATTTGAAGACAATATTATACATTACAACAAATACTATGAATCCATATTATTTTGTTAAGTGAAATTCTGTATCATTTCCATTTTTTCTGTTTTAATCCTATTTTATAGTCTTTTAAAAATAAATATTAAGAAAAACAAACAAATAAAAAAGTCTGAGATTTTTATCCATTCATCAGCTGATGAGTATTTGGGTTGTTCCCAAGTTGGCTATTATAAACTGTGGCACTGTAACATGGGTACACATATATTGCTGTGCTATGCTGCCTTTGATCCTTTTGGGAAGATACCAAGGGGAACAGCTAGGTCAAAGGAAACCGCTACTGCTAGCTTTTTTAAGGAATCTCTACACTGATTTCCCACAGTGATTTCACTAGTTTGTACTCCTATCAACAGTAGAGAAGGGTTGCTTCTTCCCTGCAGCCCCATGATTATGTTATTGGGTGATTTCATGAAATTAGCCATTCTTTCTAGGGTAAGATGGAATCTTAGCATTGCCTCAATTTGCATCTCTCCCATGTCCATAGATATTGAATATTTTTCATATATTTGTCTGCCATTTCTACTTCTTCATCTGAGACATACTCAATTCAGATGCCCATTTGTAACTGGGTCTTTAAATTATAAATGCAGGGATCTTTTTTCTTCAATTCTTTATGTGTTCTAGATATTTGTTGTTTGACGAACAACGGGCTAAGACTTTTTCCTACTCTGTGGGTTATCTTTTCATTCTGCCGTTTTTTTGTTTGTTTGGTTTTTGTTTTTTTTTGTTTTGTTTTTTGGTGGAACCAGGGATTGAACTCAGACCCTTGCACTTGCCAGGGAAGTGCTTATTCCATTGAGCCATCTCCCCAGCCCTTCTGCTGTTTTCTTTAGTTATACAAAAAGTTTTTTAATGAGGTGAGATCACAGTTTTTAATTCTGTATAGCATTTCTTGTGCAGCTAGAGTTTTGTTCATGAAGTCTTGGCCTACACCTATATCTTCAAAAATTCTGCCCATTCTCTCTTTAGCAGATTTAGTGTTTCTGCTTTTAATGTTTAGATCTTTGATTCATTTTGATTTTAGTTTAATGCAAGATGATAAACATGGGTCTAGTTTTAGTTTTCAGCATGTGGAAAGTCAGTTTTTCCAGCACCATTATTAAAGAGACTACCTGTGTTGGATTCCTTTGTCAAAGGTAAGATAGCTCAATGCGTTTGGAAATGTTTCCACATCTTCTAATCAGTTTCATTGATCCCCAGGTCTGTGTTTTTGTCAGTACCATGCTGATTTTGTCACAGTAATTTGTAGTATAATTCCAAGTCATGGATTGTGATGCCCCTGCCTTGCCTTTGTTGCCTAGAATTGCTTTTGTTGTTCTAAGTCTCTTCTGGTTCCAAATGAATTTTAGGTTTGTTTTGTGTATTTCTGTGAGGAAGGTCAATGGTATTTTGATTAGGATTACATTATATCTGTGTAACAATTTTGGGAACATTGCCATTTTCACTATTTTAAGTCTTCCTACCCAACAACAAGAGGTATCTTTCTATGTTCTGACATCTTCTTTGATCTCCTTTTTCAGAGTACTGTAGTTTTCAATGTGGAGATCCTTTATGTTCTTTGATAGATTGATTCTTAAATATTTCATTTTGGCGGCAGCTATTGTGAAAGGTATTTCCCCCTAATTTCTCTCTCAATGAATTTATTATTTGTGTGCAGGAATGCTATTGGTTTGTTTTTTGTTTTTATATTTTTGAGACACTATGCAATTCAGGCTGGCCTTGAACTCACTTTGTAGCTCAGGCTGCCTCAGACTCAAACTCGTTGCACTCCTCCTGCCTCAGCATCCCAGGTACTAGGATTACAGGCATGCACCACCACACAGCTTCTACTGAGTTTTAAGGAATGACTGTCCAACTATACTACACTACTGAAAAAATAAGTCTTATGGTGGAGTTTTTGGATTCTTGTATGTAGAGGATCATGTCATCCACAATGAGAATTAAACCTTTTCTTTTCCTATCTTTATTGTTTTTCTTTTCTTGTCATATTGCTATAGCTAATGTTTCCAAAGCCATACTGAAGAAGTGTGGTGGTAGTGTACACTCTTGTCTTGTCCCTGATTTTAAAATGAAAGCTTTCAGTTTTTGACCATTTCGTATGATGTTGGCTGATGGTTTATTATAGATGTCTTTTAACAGATTGAGATGAAATCCATTTAATCCAGTTTTCTCTAGGGCTTTATCATAAATGGACGTTGGACTTTGTCGAGTGCTTTTCCTGCTCTGATTTTTGTCCTTGGCTGTTAATATAGTGTATACTTTTATAGATTGCTACATCCCTCGGTGAATGCTACTTGGTCATAGCGTATTATCTTGTTGCAGAGTGGCTATACTGTGTCTTATTGAGGATTTTTGCATCTATGTTCATTAGGATGATTGGTCTGTAGTTCTGTCTTTTGCTTGGGTCCTTCTCTAGTTTTGGTATCAGGGGGTAATACTAGCTTACAAGAATGACTTCAGGAGTATTGTGTGCCTTTCAATTTTGTTGGCATTTAAGAAGTAATGCATTAGATCCTCTCTAAATTTCTTCTAGAATTCAGCTGTGAATGTATCTGAACCTAGGTTTTTCTTTGTTGGCAAGTTTTTAATTACTTTTTTATTTCTAATATGGGTTATTTAGAATTTTTATATCAGTGTGATTCAACTTTGGTAATGCTATTTCTTTAGTGTTTTCCATCTTATTAAAGTTTGTCAAAGTAAGGATCGACAATCTTTTGGATTTCTGCAGGATCATTTGTAATTTCATTTCTAATTACATGAATTTAAGTCTTTTCTATCCTTATTTGATAAAGTTAGCTAAGAGTTTATCAAGTTTATTAATTTTTCAAAGAACCAACTCTGATTCATTGATTCTTTGGATTGTTTTCTGACTCTCAATTGCATTAATTTCTTCTATGTGCTTCATAATTTCCTCCCTCATATGAGCTTTGTTTGGCTTGTTCTTCTTATTCTAGACATTTAAAATTCAAACTCAGGTTATTTACTTGAGCTTATTCTGTTTTCCTGATATGGGAATTCATCATTACACATTTCCCTCACAGGACTGCTTTCACTGTGTCCTCTTATGTTCCCATATGTGGTATTGACATTATCATTTAATTGTAGATACTGTTTCATTTTTTCTTTAATTTTATCTGTGACCTAATGGTTGTTTAGAAGAGTATGATTTAATTTCCATGTGTTTATGGAATTTTTGTGGTTTCTTTTGTCATTGATTTCCAATATCATTGTACTATGAATTGGTAATATCAATTCCTTCCCATTTAATTAAACATGTTCTGTGGCCTATTTTGGAAAATATCCTATGCACAGCTGAAAAGAACATATATTCTGATGTTGCAGGGCAGAACACTCAGTAGGCATACTAAGTACAGTTGCTTACAGGCTTGGTTAAGTTCTGATATTTCTTGGTTGATTTTTTAGTTTATCTATCTGTTATAGTAAGGTATTAAATTTCCCCATTACAGTTATATTATTGCCTATTTTGTTTCTCATATCCACTAATATTTGCTCTTACGTAGTTGGGTACACCTGTATTTGGTGCATATATGATTGTTACCTCTTATTGTTTTCCCTTAATAAATGTGCAGTGCCCTTCATTATCTCTTTTAATAAGATTTGGCTGAAGTACTCATTATTTGCAAACAGAATAACTACTCCTGCTTTTTCCTGAGTTCCTGTCACATGGAATGTTATTTTCCATCCTTCAATTTCCAGTTTAAGAAATTCTTTTTTAGTTAAATGTGTTTCTTATATCCATACTTTTGCACCTCATTTCTTCATATATTCAGCTAGTCTTTCTTTTGATTGGTGAACTGAGACCATTTTCATATTACTTTCCTGCTGATAGTTTCCTGTCCTGCCCCTCAATTTAATTGCTTGCCCATTCCATTGGATTCTCTTTATTGATATTCTAGAGATTATGGTCTCTGTTCTTTCTAGAATATCTTTTAGAACATTTTGTAGATCTAATTTATTGGTATAAATTTTTTAGATGTTCTTTGTCATGGAAGTATCTTCACCGTTAATTCTGAAAGATAATTTTTCAGGCTACATCAATCTCAGTTACATGTTGCTTTCTTTCAGGATTTAAAATACTTCACTGCAAGCTTTCTCCTTGACTTAGATATTTATGGTGAGAAGTCTGCTGTGATTCTGATGGGCTTTCCTTTATCGGTGATTTGTTTCTTTCCTCTAACAACTTTTAATACTGTATTCTTGTACTGAATTTCTGGGAGTCTGATTATTATATACTTGAGAGCTTGTTTGGAGGTTCTAGCAGGGGAGTGCAGCTACAAGTATATCCTTGGCCGAGGAACAATCCTCCTCTATCGGGGGTGGTTGTCCTCTTCGACCAAGCGCGCAGCTTCGGGAGGGACGCACGTGGATCGTTGAGGGAGGAAGGGGACACCCGCCTAGCCAGCCAGATCAGCCGAATCAACCCTGGCGATCAATGGGGTGACAGATGTTGCAGCCAGATCACCCTCACATCCTGATTATTATATACTTTGGTGTTGATTTATTTTGGTCAAGACAATCTGGGCCTGTTCAACCTGATCTCCCATAGCGTCTCCTGGAGGATATTAAATCAGATCCCAGATGTCATAGTTTCACTGAGGAACTGGCTTCTAGCTTTCTCAGATACAGACACATCACCATCTTCACACCTCTCCAAAGTGAAGGTGACTGCTAATATGACTTAACAACCAGTCCATACTTAGTGTTCCTCACTAATTTACAGTAGTTTTACAATATGATTATTTAAGTCAGGATCCAAAGTTCACACATTCATTTGGTAGCTATTTTTCTTGATTTTAATCTAGAACAATTATCCTTTTCCTTTATCTGTAAGCTGGTAGTTGGACACTTAAATATGATTCAACATGCTTATAGAGCTTTCACTAAGTGTAAAGATTCTAGTATTAAAGAGGCAGGATTTTACTGATGGAAATATGGACCCATTCAACAAACAAACGGTTGAATGGGTTATAAAGCTGGAAGACAAAGACCATATTCAGAGAACTTGCTGTATAAAAGGGTCATTGGACCATATGCTGTCAGCTAGCAGAAGGCGAAAAGTGCCTCAAGACATTTATAGACAGGAGTGCAGAGGAGGAAAGCTAATCTTCAGAGCCACATAAAATTGTTCATAAGTTTAAAAGATACTTCCAGATATAGAGGAAACAGTAAATTACTAATTTTTTAAAAGGTCCTTCCTGAGGAAGACAAGCTTCTTTTTTTATTTTTTATTCTTTTCTATTTATTGGGTACACGGGTCTCACTATACAGTTCAGACTCATAGATCTCATCCTTCCCAAGACTGGGATTACAAATGTGTACCACTGTGGCACAGCATGTGGTACAAGGCATTGAACCCAGGTCCTTGCACTTGTCAGGGAAGCACTCAGACCACTGAGCTATCTCCCTAGCTCCTTGTTTCTTGAGACTAACTTGAAGTATGTCTTAAAGGAGGAAAAAAAAACAAACAAACAAACAAAAAAAAAAAAACAAGAAACTTTGATTTGCCATGAACTTTGGTGGATTTTATTTCTTTATTTGTATAGTTGTTCTATATTGAACTAACATGTACTCACTATAAGGCTAGGATCTATGGAGGTGTCCATCACCAGATGTTTCATAGAGTATTCCAGGTGCAGACAGGGGAATCACCTGGCATAAGCTACTTCTTAAATCTATAACTCGGTCATTGTGAGTTCACTGTGTACCAGTTGGTTATCTACTCAGTAAGCAACTGCTTTCCATTGGCCTAGCTCTGGCACCCGGGTGGTGCTGCAGAACAAGTCAGGCCTGCCCTGCCCTCCCAACTTTGCATGGTGAGGAAGCTGACCTTCGTATTAGAGACTACAATGTGAATTTGCTGTGAGCTGGAAAATAGAGGAGAGCTAGGGCAAAGATTCTTGCTTCAGCACTGACCCTTCTGCTTTTACCTTTCTTTCTGGCCAGACAGTGAACAGTGCCTGGCCCCTCTCTTTCCATGTGCAAAACTTCCACTTAAATATGAAGGAAAGTAAAAATCCCCTTTCAATCACTTTGAATAGCTTAGGAGACAAAGGTTCTCATAGACACACAATAAGATATATATCAGTGACATCATGTGTATTTTCTTCTAACTTAAAAAGGTTTCATTCTAAAAACCACTTCCCAGGAAATGAAAAACAAGAGCCTAGGAGGGGGTTCATGTGAGGAGATCCTGTCATTGATTCCTACCTAATTTTCCTGCCAAAGGGGAAGGATTTTATCTCACTTATCTCCAGGTATCAGCTCTTTACTAAATAAATATGACTTCAGGCCATCTGTCCAATAATTCTGACTATCCATCCAAGTTTAGAAAGATTTCTATAGAATCTAGGGATAGGAGGCTGGTGTGAGTAAATGCACTAGGGAATTGTCCTCAGAAGTTTGTGTATATAAAAAATGTATATTCGCTTGTGCCTAGTGATTTACTAAACTATGAAAGTATTTGGATTTCTCCTTTGTGTCTTCTAAATGTCTGTTTTCTCACTTTGTTTAGATAATCAAAAAGTCTTTTCACTTAGGTGGGGTGAAGTTAACCTAATAAGCAACTGTTCTCAGTATTACCCAAATCGCTACTACGAAAAAGAAATGGTGTGTGCAGGTAAGTGCCATGTAGGCTTTCATTGCTGTTACTTTAAATGAAATAATAGGGGCTTGGATCTTGTTTTTTAAGAAAAGAGTTTATTTAGCTCACACTTGTGGACTTCAGGGAAGGGGGCACCACAGATGTAGGCATATGCCAGGAAGTAAGTGACCCCACAAAAAGACAGAAAGCCAGGAAAAGGGAGAAGGCCAGGTTTGTTCCTTCTGCAATAACTAGTTTAATGCCGCTAGCCCAAGACCTTCACTAGGGTCACCTCTTAACCTGACCACACTGAGGCATAGGGACCCCAGGAGAAAACTCAGACCATTCCAACAGTGATTGAAAACTTTCACCAGAAGGGTGAGAAGAAAGTGCACTCCCATGTTGAAATGGAGCTCAGGACTGCAGTGGGCAAACAAGTTGAGTCACAAAATCCGCCACAAAAGCCAGGGTCATAGGTAAGAAGACAAACTCCGAGGTTTGTCTGCCTAGGGCTCAAGGTCAGGCTCTGGGCCCTTTGGCACATTAGCTCATCTCTTTGTGCCTTGTTTCATCTGTCAAATGGTCAAAATATGATGCTTTACCTTACCAGCTTGTGGCGCGAATTAAAACACTGTCAGAAAAGGACAAGAAAGCTGAATTCATTAAACGCATTTGCTGGAGGAGAGGGGTAGATACAGCATTCTTGACGGACAGAAGGAAATGTCTGACTTTCTCTTTCTTAGGCACAACTGATGGTTCCATTGACGCCTGTAAAGGGGACTCTGGAGGGCCCCTCGTCTGTACGAATTCCAACAATGTGACTTACGTTTGGGGCATTGTGAGTTGGGGTGAAAACTGTGGACAGCCAGAGTTCCCAGGAGTTTACACCAAAGTGGCCAATTACTTTGACTGGATCAGCTATCATGTGGGGAGGGCTCTTATTTCTCAGTACAATGTCTGAAATTGTGATCTTCCTTCCAGAACTTTCACTGTAATTGAAATCAAACTACAGGGGCCAGGGAGATGGCTCAGTGGAATACATGCTTCCCTGGTTAAGCACAAGGGCCTGAGTTCAATCCCCGGTTCCACCAAAAAAAGAAGAAATCAAACTGTAAATTTTTCTGTTTTCTTTAGAGAAAAAGTTAAAGTTCTCATCGAAGTGTTTTCCAAATTGGAATCTTGCTGTGCAATTCTCAAATAAATATTTTGGTCAAACAACACTGGACTATACTTCAGCCTGTATGATTTATCAGAAAATTTGACTAAATTATCTCTGCATGTCAGGGTGATGTAGTGACTATATTAAAGATTTAGCTCTTTGAAAATATTGGTATCACATGGAGCTGGGCTCAAACCCCAAGTCCAGCACCTGCTAAGCCTGACCTTATGCAGTTGATCTTCTTTGTGTCTCATCTTCCATCTATGACATGGAATGTGTGAAAATGATACTACATACTTACGTAAAACATCTGGCACCACACCTATTACAGAGTCATAACCATAGGGAAAAAGACAGAGTAAAGGCCTCAGTGAGCTTTAAGATCGGTAGGGAAATTTATTAAAAGCAGTTTCTGCCTGTACCTGTAGACTCTGCAGGGAAATTAGAAAGACAAAGGAGGGAAGGAAAAACTAGACTGAGAGCAGCACCACATAACATAATTACCATGAAAATTTATTAAGAAGAGTTAACAATCAGGAAGCCAGAAAGGAAAGACCAAGACAACCAGCTCCCTTCTCCACCTGACAAAATGCAACAGTACTAAGAGGCAGATACCTAAGGACTCTTACTTACTATGTAAAATACATTTGCATGCACACACAGCTACATGCATAGATATACATGTTCTCACTTTAACATCAGTATTGTGCCAGACCCACATGTTCTCCTTAGCTTAATCATTAAGTAAGCTGCCTTCCTAACACCCTCCCCTTCACTTTTTCATTACATAGGGACAGGAGAATCAAATGGTCAGAGGGACTGTCTGCAGACAAGCCTGCGGTCAATGATAGTCCAGGAAACAAATCAGAATCCGACAAGTGCCCACCCAGGAGATGGGAATACAGGAGACCAAGGAAAGGACCTGTAGGCTTCTGCTCTGAAGCCCTCTAGCACCTCAGGGGCTGTCTATCCTCTTTCTTTTTCCCAAATAAACCATCATGTGTTATACAAACCTTGTCTTTTTATAGCTTTTGCTATTGCCAGGTAGGATCGTGGGGAGCTGCATTCTCAACAGCACAGTGGTTTAGCCTGCTGAGAGTGATGAGCTGGCCACCCTGAACATAACACAGCCCCACAGTTCTTGGCCCGTTTTTCTGCTTCAGTATTAACATTTCTCAGAAAAATAAAACCAAAACAAGAACAACAAAAACACTGTCTTTGCTCCCTCACATTTAGTAGGTTCTTTTTTACCCTTTCTCCAAACCTCTCCATAGATAGTACAACTGGACTAACAACCTCAGGGAGTCAAATGTTACTAGAAGAACAGGTGTCTCAATCTCACCTCATCTTGGGGTCTTTGTAGCCCAAACAAAAAATAAAGCAGCACACAGAGAAGTAGGAGGAAAGGCAGAGATCTAGTAAAGGAAAAGCATGCTCTATAAAGCAGGAGTGAGCTCACAAGAAAACTTGCTGACTCAGCATAGGCAGGCCTGTTTGGGGTTTGAGATTCAGGTGTGCTTGAGAGTTCCAAGCCAGTGGCCCTGCCAGTAACGAAAGTTGTCCCTACAGAACAGGGGCAGTCAGATGTGGTTGGCTTTTCCTTTGTTTTCCTAGAATCTGGAGTTGTCAAGAGGGGTATGATTGAGAGCCTTTGTGCTCATGTCCAAACGTAGGGAGAGTTCTTGATTTTCTGTGGGCTCTGACAGAAGCAGCATACCAATCAAAGCCCGCCCACAGTGTTAGTGATGTTATAATGGTCCTGGAGTTACCCTTCCTTCCCCTAAACTGCAATTACAGGGCATGCTCCTGGCTCATGTTGAAGAAGGAAGTTAAAATTTTAAATAACAGCTTGCCCAGGATGCCTGCCAAGACCCAGCACACATGTTGGTAGGTCCCATAACAGAACATTTATTGCTGTGTGTAACCCCTATCTCTACTGCCTTTGTGTTGCTGACAGCTTTACAATGTACCTTAAAATGTAACAGAACATTTCTTCCCTCCTATATCCCATGCTTTGTATAACTGAGGACCTTGCAACGTAACTTGAGATGTTCAGTCTCCTTCAGCAACCCATGGTGTCACCCAACCCTCCAATCATATGAATCAAATCTGCCTAGAACCTCCTCAAACTTTCCCTTTAAAAGTCCTAAAACCAGCCGGGCATGGTGGCGCATGCCTGTAATCCCAGCACTTGGGAGGCTGAGGCAGGAGGATTGTTGTGAGTTCGAGACCAGCCTGAGCTACAAAGTGAGCTTAAGGCCAGCCTGAACTGCATAGTGAGACCCTGTCTCAAAAAGACAAAAAAATAACATAAAATAAAATAAAAAAATAAAAAAAATAAAAGTCCTAAAACCTCTCTAAGTTGGGCTCTGGCCCTCACGGAGAGATCCCAGTCAGAAGCCCACAGATGCCTCTCAGCCTTTTTTCAGTGCTGTTTCTTTCCAGGTTTGGTCTGTTTTCTGCAACAACCGAAATCGAGGAAGCATGAAAGGGGCAGGAGTATACTTTTAGGCTGAAGTGTGGACTGTAAGGAAAGAAGGTGAGGGTGGGGCCCGTGTCAGGTTCCTAAGGAAATAAGGTGAGGGCAGGGTGCCCTTTCTGTCTCCAGGAGCTGGAAGGCATCCTCGTCTGCTGAGAGCCTATCACTGGGCTGTCGGCCACACTCAGAGCTCAGGACCACAGTCAATGAGCTCCCACCCTGGTCCTAACCTCTCCCCCAAACTGCTGTTTCAGCTTTCTTCCCAGCCTCTTCTCACTTTGCCAGTGGTAGGTACCCAGAACAGCAGAGAAACAGGCATTAGGAAGAAGGGAAAAGGGCTTATTTTCTTTGAAGACATGGAGAATTTGGAGAAGATAAAAAATTCTCTCTGGATTGGAACAAAGGGACACTGATGATTTTATGGCTTTTGGTCGGGGTGGAGTTTGGAGTGGATGTTTAGATATACCTGAGGGAGCTGACTGGGGTCTTCCCTGAGATGGCAGGCAGGGTGGAAGTAAATTATGTCTTAGGCTAAGTTGGAGACGAAGGGAGGTGGTCTTGGGAAAGATGGGCTTTAAGGGCATCAGCCATAGATGACCACCATGATGATTTTAGCAATTCATACTGGGGCCTGAACCTATCAACCAGCAACAAAACAATTCCCAACACTTGAAAATCCCAACCTGGATCGTGTGAGAAAATTCTTGGGAGCCGCTGGGTTCATGAGAAAACTAGATATTTATAGCCCTGGTAAAAGGTAATGGAGGCATTATTTGTGGATCTGGAAGAGAGACTTGGAAAAACAGTTGTCACTGCAACTATCAAGTTACAAAATAACCTTGTGTAGGAAAATGGTGATTTTCTCAAGTTTTGTTGCATTCAAATGCAGCCTGAAGTTTCCTTACCTGATAAGGAAAAGTGACTTATACTGTCACATCATTTTTTTCTTGCACAAAGTCTAAACCAGCATCTAGGTTACCCTGGTAAATCTGAGCACCACTATATAGCCTTGGTGTGACGTCATTTCCCATTTTCCCCATCCCCCAACTACACCACCTGGAGCCACGAGGTCTGGGCAAGGGCAGGAGGAGGTGGCAAAGACTTCCTAAGGTCAATCTGGCTGTGCCTGTCTCCTCATCTCGCAGAGCTCTATCTGGCAGGCAGAGCTACACCGGGTCAGGCAGGTCATGGGCCTCAGTCTCCTCTGCACTCAAAAGAGATGGGGGTGATGGAAAACGATGGCGAGTGTTTAAATCTTTAAAAATCAATCACAGTAAGACACAGCCACGAGTCCCTCTCAAAGCGCTCCCCCTTGTTTTAAACAACGCACTTACCCTATGGTTCTTGTCACTTGCTGCTGCAACTTTACAAATCCTCTTTCGTGTCTCTAGTTATGTTATCATGGCTGCCTCAAAAGTTAGGAATGGATTTCAAATGTTACCCTTCCGTGAGGAAGAGTTACAGTCACATGGTGCCAGCTATGGGAACTAAGGTGGATGAGGACACAGTCATACTTTTAGGAGCCTGCCTTTCTGGTGGGTGGCTGCGGCAGGAGCATTTACAGTATTTTTCTTATCCCACTTCCTAAAGATACTCAGGAAACAGTACTTGCAGAGCCGCTTTAGAGTGGGAGGGTGGAGGCGATGAGGGTGTGCGCCAAGACCTCCGACTCGAGAAACGGCCTGCGAACCTGGAAGAACAAGTGGCCGAAGCCCCGCCTCGCGTCGCGCCGGTGACGTCACGCCGATGACGTTATGTTACCGCGCAGGCGCATTGGGTGGCCGGCGGGAGGTGGGGAGGCGGGGAGGCGTGGACACAGCAGACTACCTGGGCGCCGGGGCTCGGACTGGGCGCGCGCGCATGGCCCGGCCCCCGCCGCCTACGCTCGCGCTGCTGCTCCTGCTCCTGGTCGGCGCGGTCGGGTGCGAGGAGGCGGCCGCGACCACCGACTGGAGGGCCACGCTGAAGACCATCCGCAACGGCGTGCACAAAATCGACACGTACCTGAACGCCGCGCTGGACCTGCTGGGCGGCGAGGACGGGCTGTGCCAGTACCGGTGCCGCGACGGTGAGCGGGCCGCGGGCCGCGGGCCGGCCGGGCCTGGGAGGGCCGGGCAGGCGGCGCGGCCGCGGGCCGGAGGTCGCCGCGTCCCGCTCCGCCCCGACGCTGTTGCCTTCGTTTATTTATTTTTACCGAAATTGCACAAAGTTGCGGTGGGGTTGCCAAGTCTTTTATGGCGCTGCTTAGAGTTGCTTAAGCACTTGGAGAATTCTGGGAATGGAGTAGAGCAGACCGACGTTTAGCGCGATGACTTTGGTAAATGACTCACCTGAACCTTCAGAGCTAACCGAGACTTAAGGATCATGCCGTGTTCACTTTTTCCATAATTGGTGTTTTTTCTTCGCCGAAGGTGCAGCGAATGCATTGCGACCTTTGGACCCACTTTGTGTGTGATTGTTGAGGTTGCTTTAGCAGCTGGGAAATAGCCTGAGACTTGACAGTGGCCTCTCCTTGGACAGCGGTGAACTCCCTCTCCCCCCCCCCCCCGCCGTCCTTGTTGGTCAATACTATATATTTGTTTCATTTACTCCTTGTGATAGTGTGTAATAAGTATTTCAGGCAGAGATTTGGAGCTTTTTAGAGCACTGTTTGAATGTTTAAATATTGATTGATTGATGGATTGATTGATTGATTTGGCGGAACTGGGGATGAAACTCAGGCCCTTGCACTTGCCAGGGAAGTGCTTATTCCACTGAGCCATCTCCTCAGCCCAGATGTTCAAATCTTTTATTACTTAGGAAATGTACTTTGGCTTTTGTTTAGAAATTTACTGTTAAGATAGCAGTTGACAGATCTCGTTTCCAGTAGGATTAGGAGGAGGCCTGGAACTATTAATGCTGGCATCTGGAAAAGTCGAAAACTGCAGGTGTTTAGGGTAAAACCCGATTGTATGTATAGATGAGCCTAAATGGAGCCTGTGTGTCATGTTTAACAGTGATGCTGCTGGGCACTGGGAAGGATTTTTTTTAGGAGTATCAAATGATTTTATTATCAAACACCATTTTTTGATCATTCACTTTTCAAAAAAATGCAACCGTGAGAACAGGAAACTTTTAAGACTCACTAGCTTTTGCAGAACAGAAAGAAGCTGCGGACAAAGAGCCTGAAAGCGGTTATACCTATTGTCTGGCTTTCTTGTCACCCAACTGCAGTATGTTTTTGTCACCTCTGACAAGGGAAAGGAAGCTGGCTGGAAGAATCATGTACAAGAAGGTCACAGCAGTGTTAAGGCTATCAGTGTTACTTGTTTGTACATTTTGGTGTGTAATTCTGATACACAACAGCAAGTAAGCACTGTCACATACTCCCAGCTGAGCATACTGTCATTGTACTCTGAAGTTATCTGAGACTGACTTTTTTCATCATATTTCCTGTTTATCCCAGAGTGCAGACTCTAAAACCCATGTAGGTCTCATGTTCAAGTATAAAAGTTTATCTCAGAATCAGATACGTCAGGTTGCTGTAGTGGTTTCCGTTGTGCAGTGTCTACTGGGTGTCACACCCCTGCAGAGGCTGATCGAGTCGTGGCACAGCAGAGGGCCACATGAACAACTTTCTTACTGCCAGACTTGCTCCCTGGTCAACCTGGACCCTGTACCATGGTCAAAGCAGAGATCTTGAAGTCAATCAGTGGTGACCTTGGCCAACTGAAGTGGTCCTCTTAAGTAAGAGGAATCCATTTCTTCACCATTAATTAAATGGAGCTTTCACCGAGTGTCAAGCCTATTCTTATGAAGTACCTTGAAACAGAGCCTGGGGTTCTGGCTTTTGGGCTGTGGAGAGGGCACTGGCACAGCTTCTTTTTCCTTGGCTGCCAGGAGCTCATGAATTGTACCTTGTGTGGCCTGAAGATGTGGTGTAGTTCTGGATCCACCACCTGAGACAGAATCCTGTTCACTCCTGCTTCCAGTGTCCCTGACTGAACCACATTCTGTCTCAGCCCATTTCGCAGTTGGTTCTTTTTCTTGGAGGATTCCATTCCTGCTGGTCCAGCTGTGTCGACACAAAATTAGCCACTTTCTGCCTCAGGTTTTGGTAAACTGGCTGGTATCCATGTTGCCAGGCAGTCCTGGTGAAAGCTGTCAAATAGGCCCCAGCTCTTGAGCTGCTCCACTATGAGGACAACAGGCTGGGGATCCCTTGGTGGGGGGATTCAGGCCGCGTTATTGGGGCCTCCAGCTCTTGCCGTTGTCCCCTGACCCCCCATTCCTCATCTCCCATCCCCATCCTACATCCCCCATTTTCCACCCACCAACCCACCTTAACCCTTGGCCTGTGCCCAGGGCCTGTGAGGCCTTTTTCTTAGAGGCTGAGAATTTAGCTTATACAAAGGTGGTGAAGGTACCTATGGAGGAAGTGGCGAGGTGCTGGTGGGGGCTGGGGAGGTGGTGGTACTAGGATGTTTTTCTTGTAGCATTCTTTAGGAGGAATATTTAGACATTCTTAATCATTCTCAGTCATTCTCCTTTGCAGAATCACAGGTATTAAAGTCTCGGCCATAAGTCAGGTGTCGTTCTAATTGATGGTTTAACAGTGTACAAAACAGATTCCCCATGTGCGGAGCTTATGATCAAGGGGAAAGATGGGCAGTGCACTAATAAGTAGGTAAAGCAGCAGACAGTGCAGTGCAGGGCAGCGGTGACTGCCCCTGCTTGGAGACCCATATGTCAGAAGACAGCAGTGTGGTGAGAGGAGTGGTGGAGCCAAGGCCTGGCTTGGGTAAAATATCGGAGGAGAAATCTGAAAGTGGTAAAGGTAACCTTTTGGTAACTTAGAGAGAGAGCAGTCAGAGCAGAGGACACCAGTCGGGCGCCAGTCATTGAGGATGAGTTGGTATGTCGCCTGAGCAGAAGGAGATAGGAAGACTTGGAAAGGATCCCTGTCAAAAACTTGATTATGTGTCCCTTGCATCTAGAGTTTATTTATATATAAAATTAAATAGATACTGTTCGTATTTAAAAGGCTATATTCATCTTTCTCATAGGTTCCAGCCTAAGTACTAGATGCTAAATTATAATGGCTCTGATTCAACATGCCAATCTCAGAACAATAATAGCCTATCTTCCCAATGACCACTTCCTCCTCCTTCCCCACTCCAGCTCTGAATACAACTTCCTTGTACCT
>PVKA01027518.1:0-30421 GCA_004027165.1 Ctenomys sociabilis
TTTTTTTTTTTTTTTTGGAAGAGTTGCAAATAATATTCAGAAGAAAAGATAACTTCAAAGGTTATGGTATAGGGATGGGGTGTAGCATGATAGAGTACCTACTAACCATATATGAAGCTCTAGATTTGTTTCCCAGCACTGAAAAAGAAGGGAAAAGACAAAAAAGAAGACAGTTTGCTTATAGTACTATTGGCCAGTAGGGTATTAACTACTTTTGCCTAAAATTTCACAAATTTATTTTAGTATGCTTTTTCTGAAAGTTTATCATATAATCTTCAGTTCCTCTATGTGCCAGTTACTCTTAGTTGTAAACTTGACTGGACCAAGACTCTTAAAACAGATGAATGGATCATGAAGGCACTATGCACACGGTGAATTAATCCAGTGATGTTCATAGCTGGCTATGCTGTTGGAGGTGGGACCCAGCTGGAGGAGGTCCCTGGGGGCATGCCTCTGGGAGATATGCTCTCACCGGGTTCCTCAACTGTCTCTCCTTTCTGACTGCTTGAAGTGAGCAGCTTTGCTCCCTGATACTCCTCCACTGTGTGCCTGCCAGCCATGGACTATACCTCTGAAATCATGAACCAGATTAACTTCTTTAAATTGAAGATTTTATAAGTCCAGCCAGATAGCTCACCAGACTAAAACACCTGCTTAGGCAGAGCACAGCAGCCTATCACACAGCACACAACATAATCCCTGGCTTGCCTTGCCCCTGCAATGCGTGAGACATGATTCAGACTGGGCATGGTACGCTGTAATCCTAGTGCTTGGGAGGCTGAAAACAGAAGAATCACTGCAAGTCCAATCTGTGTAGTGAGATCCTGTAGACCCCATAGGCTCTGTCCTAAATACACAATAAATAAATAAACAAACTGAAGGTGTTAAATATATACTCCTAGAAACAGGACAGTTACCACTTTTGTATACTTCTTTAAATCAGTTTTGCAATCCTGTTTCCCTCATAAACAAAATATATATGTAGTTGGATTATTTTTAATGTTTTGAAAATAAAATTATACTTTGGTAGTTATGGACATTAGTGGGTAGTTGTCCCGCTGACATGTCTAACTAAACTTTCCTGCTTGACACAATTGAACTTCATTCATGTTCTAAGGCATAGATGATCTTACTCAATTGGTCATGTTATGGTAATTTTTAAGTTTTCCCTTCTCTCAATCAGAATTTAAATTCAGAAAAAAAACTATCAATGTGTCTTTTATATTTTAACTGTAATAAATTTCCCAGATATTCTCTTGATAAACCCAAATATTTGTTCTTTTGCCATAGTAAGGAAAAGCTAAAACTGATATATGGTATATTTCCTATGCTGTAATAATTTCAACACTATTTTAACTGTAGACCTCCAAGGCAAGCAAGTGGTCTCATCATGTCTTCCAAGTCGTCTATGGTTCTGGGTTACTGGGATATTCGTGGGCTGGCACACGTGATCCACCTGCTCCTAGAGTTCATTGATACAGCCTATGAGGAGAAGCAGTACATGCTTGGGGAACCTTCTGACTATGATCAAGGCCAATGGCTAGATGTGAAGTTCAAGCTAAACCTGGACTTCCTTACCTGGCAGATGGAAAGAACAAAATCACCCAGAGTGATGCCATCTTGTGCTATATCACCTGCAAGCACAACATGTATGGTGAGACTGAGGAGGAAAAGATTAGGGTGAATATAATGGAAAATCAAATAGTGGATTTCTACATGCAACTGGTGTGGCATTGCTACATCTCTGACCATGAAAAACTGAAACTGCAATACTTAGAACAGCTGCCCAGGCAATTGAAACAATTTTCCTTATTCCTGAGGAAGTACTCATGGTTTGCAGGTGAAAAGCTCACTTTTGTGGATTTTCTTACTTATGATGTCTTAGTATATTTGAACCCAAGTGCGTGGATGAATTCCCAAATCTGAAGGATTTCATGTGCCACTTTGAGGCTTTGGAGAAAATAGCGAGCTATCTGCAGTCTGACCACTTCTTTAAGATGCCCATCAATAAGAAGATGGCCAAGTGGGGCAACAAGTGCTTGTGCTGAGCAAGAGATAAAGTCACAATGCTTTATTTTCCTGGCCTGTCCCCTGGGGGCCTGCACTCTGTCTTCTCTGCTCTTTTCAATAAATAACACTTGGGTTAAAAAAAAAGAACTGTCATGTCAACATGGAAGTATAACTTTCCCTTGCTTAATTTTTAGCAGGTAATGTCTCTAACATGGCTGTGTTTGAGATACCATGTACTGTATTGGAAGGAAATTTGTCAATCTTCTCACATGCAGGAAAGTATTAATCAATATTTAATGAAATTGGGGGCTGGGGAGATAGTAGGATAAGCACTTCCCTGGCAAGCGCAAGGGCCTGAGTTCAATCCCTGGTTCCACAAAACAAAAATTAATGAAATTGTTATAAACATTACCCTGTAAAGAATTGTATTCCTTTATCTGATATATTATTAGTAATAAATCAGAGCTACTCTTTCTTATCACTAATATGCAGCTTTGATTTTCCTCTCCAGCTTGCCTAAGTGCTTTAACACAGCCTACAAATAAAAATTTGGTCCTTGACCAATACAGGTCAAGGAGAAGGAATGTACCAAGTGCTCTAATTATCATTACTTCAATAACAGACTTGTGGGCATAGGCTCCTGAGGTGGCATTGCTTACACTCTGTGCCACTGTTCCCAGGAATTAAATTGTAGTTTCCAGATTATTTTTAGATCAGAAGCAGATGACTTTCTGGCAACCTACCAACCCAAGATCCTGTGGAGCAAGATCTATGCAGAATTCACTGACAAAAAAGCTTACAATGGCCATTTAAAAAATATTTTTGTACTATTCTTAATTTTTGATTTTCTAATTGGAATATAAGAATACTATTTTCATTCAGATTGTATCTCCAACCCTGAAGGTAGGAGACTGTTTTTGCAAACTCAAATAAAACATATTTTTAAATGATGCTTTTTTCTCGCTGACTATCCATTAAAAACAACTACTTCTCCTGAATCTATTTTTATATCAATATAACATTTTGTGCATATTCAATAAAAATCTGTCTCCCAGTTTCTCAGATACAGCTAAACAAATCAATTGCTTTATGACAGCCATACTGGTGTATCACATTAGAGAAAAACTTTATTTTATCCAATATTGGAAGCCCATATTACTTAATGTTTTCCCAGCATAAAGAATACATATCACATGTGCTTTTATTTATTTATCTTTTTGTTATGGTGTGGGTCTAGTTGTCCCCCCAAAAGCTCATGCAGTCATGGGATGGACTTCTAGTTTGTGATTAACTCATGATCCATTGGGATTATGGGTGTGAGTGCTACACCTTGCCTGGGGCAGAGAGCCTTAATGCCATTTAAGGGAGACAGACTTGCTCTCTATATCCGTTCTTGCCACTTTTCACTCTGCTCTTTGCTGCTGCCATGAAAGGTTGCTTTGTGCCATGTGCTGTTCTGCCTTGGAGTCAGGTGAGTATGGACTGAAACCTGCACTAACTGTGAGCTAAATAAACCTTTGTTTTCTTCATTTTGGGTGTTGGGTATTCATCCTAGCAACGCGAGAAGAATACCTGAGACAGAATTTGGTATCAGAGAAGTGGGGTCATTGCTGTGGCTAAACCTGACCAGGTGGATTACAAGCTTTTGGGAATGGCCTATGGGAAGAGATAGGAAAGGTTCAGACATGTTGCCTACAAGAGAAGCATTAGAACAGTTTTGACTGTTCTGTGTGGGAGATTCTGGTCAGAGCTCAGAAGACCAGAAAGCCTGCCTATAAACACCAGGCTGGGGACATTTCTGCTGGGAAGAAGGACCACAGTAGTTGTTAGACTCCAGATGATTTGTGTTTTGGTGTGGAAGTTTATCTGAATTTTGCTTGTGTCCAGAGATATTGCCTGAGACTGAACTAAGCATGGTGAACTGACTAACTTTTTGAAAGAAATTTCAAAGCATCTAAATGCTGAGGCAGTAGCATAGCTATTGTTGGAGGCTTTTAGTCAGATTTATGGTGAGAATCAAGAACAAAGAGCTCAATAGGATGATTTAAAATGTTGAGTTTGGCCAAAAAGGAAGTTTCCATAAAGCTTTCCTATCTCTTCCCATAAGTCATTTCCAAGGAATGTCAAGATAGAGCTGAGAAGTTCTCCATTGCCAAGAAGGAAGAAGAGAAGGATGGCCTGAGGGCATCACAGGAGTTGGCTGTTCTCCACCCTTTGTAGTCTCAGAACCATAAAGGTGAGGGACATTGCCTTGGGGGAAAAGCTGCAGAGCCCCATGTTCCAGAATGGCAGCAGCAGCCATACCAAGTTCCAAAATAGTTCTGGCATGGAGAATTTATTCCTTGGAATCAGGGTTAAAGTGCTCAGCAATCCAGGCACTCTACCCCTACAGTGAAAAGAGAGGAAAGCCTGGCTATTGTGTCAGCTGGCCTCAGACCTTGGCATCATCCACATGGCTTTGGTTTTGGGTGCATTCAGAATGCAGGAGTTCTGAGGTTAAAAAGGCTTCTACCCTGATTTCAGAAGAAGGACTGGGAGGCCAGGCAGTGTGCCCCTGAGAAGGAAGTGTGTGAAGCTGTGAGTGAGAAGCCTATTCAGTGGAAACCCCAGAAGACTGGAAAATCCAGGTATGTGAATAATCTAAGAAAAGCTACAAGAAGGGAGGAAACAGGCTGAAGAGAGAAGCCATGAGAGTTACCACCAAGAGTCTGTTATGGACAGAGCCACATGGAACTTACGATTTGCCACAGATTTCATATATTACACATAAATATTTCACAAGAACTTATTGTGGGCCCTTCTGGATTATGGACTTGCTTTAATTCCAATGTTTGGTATCCTATTGTGTGTATCTTTTGTTTTTTGTTTTATTTTAGAATTTTATTTTATTTTATTTTGTGGCTGGCTCAGCTCACCCTGGGGACGGGGCTGGAACAGCATGTGGTGCTGGGGATCAAACCACGGTCCTGGTAGGTTTGCCTAAGCAGGTACTTTAGACCACTGACCTATCTTGCTGGCCCTGTGTGTACCTTTTAGAATGGTAATGTTTATCTTCTGTCACTGAATGCTGGAAATGTTTAATTTTTCATTTGTACAGGGGCTCATAGCTAAGAATTTGCCTTGGATCTTGAAGAAACTAGGGACCTGGACTTTTCAGCAATGCTGAGACTGTTGGGACTTTGGTAACTCTTAGAGATGGCCTAAAGTGCCTTTTGCATAAAGGGATGTGCATGAGTCTCTGCGGGCCCAGGGGTCAATGTCATGGTTAGTGTCTAATTGTTGCCCAAAGCCTCATGCAGTCATGGGATGGACTTCTAGAGTTTGTGATTAACTCATTACATTTTCTACACTGGGATTATGGGTGCTGCTGGGATTATGGGTGTGAGTACTACACCCAGCCTGGGGAAGATAGTCTGAATGGAACTTAAGAAAGACAGACTTGCTCTCTGTAGCTCTCTGTAGCCATTGTTGCTGCTCCTCCTTTTTGCTCTCTCTGCTCTTTGCTGCCACCATGAAAGGTTGCTCTCTGCCATATGTTGCTCTGCCTTGGAGCCAGCTGAGTGAGTATGGACTGAAACCTGCGCTAACTATGAGCTAAATGCACCTTTCTTTCCTTCATTTTGGGTGTTGGGTATTTGTCTCAGCAATGAGAGAAGAATAACTGAGACATTTTTCTACACTGCTTTTTAATTTTTTTTTTTATTTTAGTTTTAAATTTTGAGACAGGTTCTTGCTAAGTTACTCAGGCTGGGCTTGAACTTGCAACCCCACTTCCTTAGCCTCCGGTACTCACACATATGGTTCTTGTCATCAACCCCCTTCACACACACTACTGGGGAGTGAACCAAGCTCTGCACTGAGCTACATCCCCAATCATTTTTATTTATTTAGTTTGAGATAGGATCTCCCTAGATTGCCCAAAATAACCTCAGATTTGCAATATTCTTACCTCAGCCTCCCAAATAGCTGGGAGGCTATATGATCGTATTACACATAAATGAATCAGGTCAAAATATCATGAGTTCAATATGTAGAAATACTTATAATCAAGAAAAATCTCTAAAAATCTTTAATGATCATAAAGAAAGTAGTTAAGAAAAATTATCCAAATTCAAAAACAAAACAAAGACTCATTGCATGTCACTCTGTTTAACAAATATATTTGCATGGATTAGTTCATTTTCTAAAAGATGCACTTTTATTTTTTGAGGTGCTGGCTATTTTGTTTGGTTGGTTGGATGCTATGTATATGTGTGTGTGTATATATACACACACACATATCTCCCTATGTAATTCAGGCTGGCCTTGAACTCCCAGCAATCCTCCTGCCTCATTTTTGCAAGTGCTGTGACTGTAGCTTTGTGCCCCACACCTGACTGTACTCTTGTATATCTTAATATTTACTGTTGATTAAAGTCTAGAGTTGGTGAATATCAAGCTATAAGTTTTGTGCAGAGAGATATGATTTCTTAGCTGTACAAAAAAATACCTTCAAAATTTTATCTGAAACCATACCATTCTATTTCTCTGTTTGATTCCAAAGGAACTGTTGTACATTTCCTATTCCTGTAATTCTTATTTAAACATATTTCTTCACTAGTGAGTTAAGTAATAATCATTGACTCATGTTTGGTGTAAATTTGTATGAAAACACTTTTTTTTTGTATTTTAGGGAAAAGTCTATAGGGTGTTCAGGGACTCACTACTAGGTTGGACTCATAGTGATCTGCCTATTTGCAGCCTCCTAAGAGCTAGGATTATAGTCATGCACCACCATGCCCAGTCTTAATTGCTGTGTCAGTGCACAGCAGGCCCAGAGACCAAACTTCCAGCCCCTGTGCCTGCTTGTAGGCAACTTATACATTTTATTTAGAATTGATGATTGTATATACAAGTGTTTGCTCAGTGACAACTTTTTCTAAAAGAGATTGAGAGATTTAAACCCTTTTTCTAATTATCTTTTTCCTAAAGTACAATTATGTACCAATATGTATGCATTTTGGCTTATTTTGCATAGAATAAAAATTTTAATTCTTCATTTTATAAAGAAAATTATACATCTAAAATAATTCAAAATAAAATAAAATGAAATAAAAATAATTCAATGATATTACTTAATAATGTTAAGTTTTTCTGTGGGGCAAAGAAGCAGCAGTAAAAGAAAGGAAGGAGGGGGCTGGCCAGATAGCTCAGCAGACTAAAACACCTGTTTAGGCAAGTGCAGGGACTGTGGTTGGATCCCTGACATTCCATTCCATTCCAGCTCCACCCATGGGGCACGTGGAGACATCAACTGAGACTGAGTGTGGTGGTGCACATGTGTAATCCCAGTGCTTAGGAGGCTGAAAACAGAAGGATCACTATGAGTCGATCTGTGTACTAAATGCAGAAAGCAAGCAAGAAAGGGAGGGAGGGAGGGAGAAAGGGAAGAAGGGAGGGAGGAGACCTTTATTAACCTCAAGAAAGAGGAAAGGATGATCACAGGGAAATGGTCTCAGTATCCATCCCGAGGGCAGGCCCAGCATGACGCACTGGGGACTGAACCAGGTCCCTGTGTCTGTCTGGCCTTAAAGCAGTACCATTGAGCTCCAAGTGTCTTTACTACCTTGTCTTCCACAGAAACTCATTTCAACCAAACAAGAACACTTTTTCTTTTCAGCAATTCATTCTTATTAAAACAATAAAAATTCTCTTCTGAATTACTTTCTCTATCCTTTTCCCTCAGGCCAACTCAGTGTATCTCAGTTAGCACTAACAGGTAGGAAGTGCATGCCTGCACTAGTGCATTTAACTCATGAAGATATATTGTGCTATAATTGGCATAACAATCCCTGTATCTGTTCTTGTCCTCAGTTCCTGGCACAGAGCCTGAAAATCCTTTTGAACTTCCTGAGTGAGTGTGTTTGTTGTGCTAATGTGACTCATTGTGGCTGCCTAGAGAGCCTCAGGGTAAAGCTGGTCACCTGGAAGACCAACTACATGATGAAAGGTTAGGTGGTTGCAACTCTGAGCCAGACTAACCTCTAGGAAAGTGGGGGCTGGAGGCTGGATTCAATCAAGTGGCCAGTGATTTACTGCATTAACCAGGCCTATGAAATGAACCCCCAATAAAACTGTAGACACCACAACTCAGGAGAGCTTTCTAAAAAGTGAGTGCTCTGAGGTACCAGGAGGACAACCCCAGATTCTATGAGGAGAGCACACAACAGCTCTGCACGCCCTGCCAACCTTGCCCTGTGTGTGTCTTCAATGTATTTCCTGACTTCTTATACCCTTTATACTAACACCAGCCATAAGAATAGTACTTTGGATTATTATTATTATCATCATCATCATCGTTTTATCAACCTGAGGAGGTTATGAGAAGCCGCAGACTATGAAATTTGTAGGTAGCATCTGAAGGAAGGATAGGGTTGTGGCAAGCTGAGCCTTTAAACTATGTTGTTCTCATTATCTCCAAGTGGTTGGTGTCAGAATGGTATGTGAGTATACATCAGATGGGGGTTAAGCCGAGCAGGTATCTAACACTACTGTGTCAGTAGTTTATAATGTATGTGCTGATAAAATGTGGTACTCCACTTGCTTTCTTTATCCAGGTATTTTGTCAGAAATTCTCTTCCATAAGAGGAGCCTATTGAAGTTTCATTCTCTAGAAGGGCTGGTCAGATAGCTTAGAGGACTAAGTGCCTGCTTAGGCAAGCACAAGGACCAGGGCTTGATCCCTGGTACTACATGCAGTGATTGGCCACTGAGTCTAGGCATGGTGATACACTCGTGTAATTCCAGTGCTGAGGAAGCTGAAAACAGGAGGATCACTAAGAGTTCAAGCTGCGTAGTGAGACCCTGTACCAAATACATAATTTTTTTTAAAAAAATGTTTTATTCTATAGGCATACCTGATTAGAATGGATAAATGATCTAGTAAAATACTGATCATATAAGGGGGGGCTGGACATGGTGACATATGCCTGTAATCCCAGTACTTGGGAGGCTGAGGCAGAAGGATCTCTGTGAGTTTGAGGCCAGCCTGAGCTACATAATAAGTTCAAGTCCAGTTTGAACTACAGAATGAGGCCCTGTCTCAAAAACAAAAGAAGAAAGGAAGGAAGGAAGGAAGGAAGGAAGGAAGGAAGGAAGGAAGGAAGGAAGAAAGAAAGAAAGAAAGAAAGAAAGAAAGAAAGAAAGAAAGAAAGAAAGAAAGAAAGAAAGTGGGAACATTGCAATGGTAGAAAGAAAGAAAGAAAGAAAGAAAGAAAGAAAGAAAGAAAGAAAGAAAGAAAGAAAGAAAGAAAGAAAGTGGGAACATTGCAATGGTAATTTGTGGGTTAGTAATACTGAAACTATCCATCTGATAATGATATATGTGAATGAAACTCCAACCTGAAAGATACCTGGGCCAAGTCCTTGTTCCCTAAAACTGAAGAATGAATTTTAGGAACAATGGCTGTTAACAGTAGAATATATTTATTGGGTGAAGCAAAGCTTCTTATCCCAATAAATATTGGAGAGAGGGACAGAAGGGAGAGCTGAGTGGGTTCCCCAGGAAGCTGTCACTTTCTGGATTTTTATAGAGTAAAACCATGCAGTGAGATGGGTCTAGGGTGGAGAACATGGGAACTTGCTTAGGTGGGCATGAGGAAGGACAAAACTATGGTCAAACAATGTGATTACAAGCACAATTGCTCAGGTAAAATTGATTACATCCACGACCAAATGAGGAAGTGAGTCACATAGCAAGGGGGCATGAATATAGGGACAGGGTTAGGGAGATGGCTCAGTAGAAAAAGTGCTTCCCTGGCAATCCCCAGTTCCGTAAAAGAACAAACAAAAAACAAACAAACAACAACAAAAAATAAAAACATAGGGACAGGGTCTCTTCCTGTTGGAGGATGGGTTAGTGACTTTCTGGCTCTTTCAAGGTGATTGACATCTATTTAGATTATCACTCCCTGATGCCCATCCCTAGGGTGTAGGTGGCTGCATTTGTTTACTCTTTTATCTTGAGGTATGGCCCACAGCAGGAGTGTCTGTCGTTTCCAAAGTTGCAAAGTCATCTTGTCTTCCATATTGTCTCCTTGAGGGCCCAGCCCCCGTCTGACTCCCTATAATGTTTCTATCTAATTTAGCTGCCTACAATAATAAGAACCCAAAGAATTTTTTTCAGTACTTAGAATTGAACTCAGGACCTTTACATTGAACTATTTTCCTAGCCTTTTATTTTGAGACAGGGTCTTGCTAAATCACTAAATTGCTCTTAAAATTGTGATTATACTGCATCGGCCTTTCAGAATGCTGGGATTCCAACTGTGCACCACTGTGCCCAACAGACTGTTTTTGTTTTGTTTTGTTTGTCTTTTTGAGACAGTATCTCACTATGCAGTTTAGGCTGGTCTGGAACTCATGTTATAGTCCAGGTTGGCCTTGAACTCTCAACAATCCTGCCTCAGCCTCTTAGTGTGGGATTACAGGCATATTCCGCTATGCCAGCGCAATAGATTTTGTTGAATGAAGAAGTGTCTTGCTGGGTGTGGTGGTACTCACCTATAATCCCAGCACCCAGGAGGCTGAGGCAGAGCTGTTGCAACACTGGACTGAGCTACATAGTGAAACCCTGTCTCAAAAAGACAAAAAGAAAAAAAGAAGTTTCTATAACTTGAGTTATGATGGTCATTCTTCCATGTACATGCAGAGATCATTAATTTGCTAAAAAACAGGATAGGACAATGAGATGTTATAGTCTAAACATCTGTGTCTTTCACCCTCAAAGTCTAATACATGGAACTCTAAGGAACTCTAATCACCAGCTGTTCTTTTTGTGTGTGTGTGCAGGGTCTTACTACACAGCTCGGACTCATAGCGATCCTCCTGATTTCTGCCTCCCTAGTGCTGTGAATATAAGTGTGTGCCACTATGCCTAGACTCCATCACCAGCCCAGCGTGCCCTGGGGCAGGGCCAGTGCAGCATGAGGTACCAAGGATTGAAACCTGGCCCCTGCTCTTACCTAAGAAAGCACTTAGTCTGTTGAGCTATACCACTGGCCCTTATCAGCTGTTCTTGCCATGACTTCACTGCCTGATGTAGGCCCAGAGGCAGTGGGGCCAAGGGACCAGAGATGAAAACCTCTGGAACTGCAGGCCAAGATAAATCTTTTCTGTTAAGTTAGTCATCTCAGCTATTCTGTCAGACTAACAGGAAGCTGGTAATACAGCACTAGCATTAAGAAGTTGGGGCTTTAGGTAGAGATTAGCATCCTTAGAAAGGAGGCTCAGGAAAATACATTCACCCATCTGCCATGTAGGAACACACAGAAGGAGCTATAGAAAAAGATCACTCATTGGACAGTGGGTTGGCTCCATCTTAGACTTTTCAGCATGTGGAACTGTAAGCAGTAAGTTTCTATAGTTTATAAATTACCCAGATAAAAGAATTAAATAATACTAGCCCAGAAGAAGTGACAAAGAAGATATGAAGTATGAAGCAGCAATGAAATAATCACATGATTCTAGAAAGCTAATGAAATAACCACTTTGGGTTCCTAAACAATGTGCTATTCCAAATCTATTGAAACCTGATCCATCCTAGTTTAGTTTTCCTTGAAAGAGGTCTACACATTCTTACTGCATTTTCCACTTGCCCTAGAGATCCTTAATTATGATAAGTCAACTTGATTTGAGTAAGACAAACTGAGCAGGGCTGGCGCGATAGCTCAGCTGTCTAAAGTGCCTGCTTAGGCAAGCTCAGGCAGACACAGGGAACCATGGTTCAATCCTGGCACCAGAGACTGCACCAGCCCCACTTCCAGGGTGGGATGAGCCTGCCAGAAAAGAAACAAAGAAAGAAAAGAAAAACTGGCAAGATTTTTTTTTTTTTTTTTTTTTTTTTTTTTTTTTTTTTTTTTTTTTTTTTGTCTTTTTGAGACAGGGTCTCACTATGCAGTTCAGGCTGGCCTTAAGCTCACTTGGTAGCTCAGGCTGGTCTCGAACTCACAACAATCCTCCTGCCTCAGCCTCCCGAGTGCTAGGATTACAGGCATGCGCCACCATGCCCGGCTTGGCAAGATTAATAAAGCTCTGGATGCATCTGTGAATGATGGGAACAGCAACATAGATATGAGTGTCAGCAACCAATAAACAGGCCTGTGGTCTGGACAAAATGAAAAGCGAAAGAAGCCTTTTTTCTTCAGAAGAAGAACTCCAGTGTTTGCCATTGCCTGTATATATATATATTTATTTATTTATTTATTTATTTATTTTTTGGTGTTTTATTTTGTTTTGAGACAGGTTTGTTATATAGTTTAGGCTAGCCTTGAACTCACTATTTAACCTATACTGGCCTCAAACTTGTAGCACCCCTCCTACCTCAGCCTCCCAAATGCTGGAATTATAGGTGTGCTCCACCACAGCCAGCTACTGCATTTGGATGATTGTCTCCATTCCTTCATGCTTCTAGCCCAAACTCTTAAGTCGTCTAAAGTAGACCCTTTCACTTTCTGCCATGGACTTGCACTAAGGAGTGTTAAACAATAATTTTTTAATGATAAAATCATGACGTTCAGACTATTATTTTTGAAATATTTTACCAACTGTTCAGTTAATAAGAAAACTAGTAAGATGTTATAACACAATTAAAGACTCCAAACAGCAATGATGTTAACTAACCACAAATGTTGAAATATATTTCCAAATCGATACACAATTGGCTTTTAGAAGAAAGAAAGGGGTAAGTGAGATCGCCTGGGGCCCCCAGATCCTGAACCAACCTAAACATCGCTTCTCGGCCTTTTGGCTAAGATCAAGTGTAGTACCTGAACCAACCTAAAGCACAGGCTAGGCATGTGAGTGAGACTGCCCAGGCCACTTGATCCTGAATAGACCCAGAGAGCAGGCCCAGTGTGGAACCTTTCAGCAGAACTCCCTGCAAAGAGGCTATAGGCAAGACCCACCAAGCTGATTCAGGAGCAGAACATCTTGCCAGAATGACACAAAGGCTTCACCTGCAAGGCTGCTGCAGGAAGAAGTGGAGCACAGCAGCCAGACCCAAGCCAATTCCACCTGGAGAAGTCTGAACTTCATAGATTTGGACCTGGTGCTAAGGTAATAACTCTATCTAAGCTCTACATCAAAGGTCAGAAATCAGTGGTATACAAAATGACAAAGAGAAGGAACAAAAAGCAGTCTCAGGCCCTGAGTCTACCCAGTACAAATGCAGAAGACACTAACATTGGAGGAAATCAGAAATCACACACCTGAAATCTCTGAAATAATAGCGTTAGAAGTAAAGAAACAACTGCAGAAAGGTATAGAAGTGATGATCATATCATAAACAATTTCTGAAATAAAAAAGTAGTGATAACTATAATCAAAGAAGTATTAAGTGCTTCTAAAGAATACACTGATACAAGAATAGAGAAGAATATAAAAATGATGGAACCCCTGAATAAGCAATATAGGAAAGAAACAGAATGTATGAACCAGAAGCAAAATGAGGTACAGGAAATTAAAACCTTAATCACAAGCTGGCAAATCTGTTTGCGTGAAAGTGAAAATAGACTCTCTGACCTTAAAGACACCATTGCAGGGGCTAGGGAAATAGCTCAGTGGAAAAGCACTTGCTTGGCAAGTACAAGGGTCTGAGTTCAATTCCAGGTTCCATTAAAAAATAAATAAATAATTTCCTTTCAGCCAGGTGTGGTGGCACATGCCTGCAATCCCCGCACTCAGGAGGATGAGGCAGGAGGATTGTGAGTTTGAGACCAGCCTAAGCTACAAAGTGAGCTTAAGGCCAGCCTTAACTGCATAGTGAGACCCTGTCTCACAAAGACAAAAAAAAAAAAAAGACACCATTGCAGCTAGTGAAAAAAGTAAGCAAAGATCTCTTAAAAACAACTAGGATGCAGGAACAAATAATTCAACACCTGCAAGATGATGCTAGGATGAACAATGTGAGACTAATAGGCATCCATGAGAAGGAAGGAGGCAATACAAATGATATTGAAAAGAATATGAGCAGAAGAAATGGTATAAAAAGAATAATAGCAGAAACTTCCCAAATATGGGGCAATAATCTGACATTCAGGGAACCAAAGCATATAGAACTCCAAATGACATAAACTCAATTAAAACCACTCCCAGACATATAATAGTCAAGATCCCAGAAATTCACCACAGGAACAGTATACTAAAAGCAGCTAAAGAAAAGAAACAGATCATATTTAAAGGAAAACCCATCAGAATACTGGCAGATTTCTCTTCACAAACCATCAGGTCAAGAAGAACAAGGAGCAAAGTACTTCAAGTCTTGCAAGAAAACAAATTCCAACCCAGACTGATATACTCTGCAAAACTCTCTTTCAAGTATAATGGAGAAGTAAAATACTTCCATGACAGAGAACAACTAAAGAATTTCATGATGACAAAGCCAACCCTACACAGACTACTAAATGATGTTCTAGAGAGGGAGCAAAATGATCACAACCCCATGAACGAGAATGGAAAGAACCCACCAAATAGGTCAAACAATTAAACCCAGGAGAATAAGAGGTATACAACAGTAGTCTTTCAGTTATTCTTTTGTGTACAGCAGCAAACTATTTCCATCAGCACACTCTACAAATAGACTTCTCTTGCACCCTATAGGTCATAATTCCATATGGGTCTACAGGATGGATTTCAAGGAAATAGCTGTACCTCAGTGTAGGAGACTCTTTCAGGTCCTACTCTCAGTCCAAGAAACCAATATTTGTAATCCCAAAGTTACGGTATTGGAATCCCATCAAGTTAATTCCAATCTAACACTTTCAATATAACCCATGGCATAAATAAAGACATTAAATTATATTTCAATCATTGGGGAGTCAAGGGGCTCTAAGTCCTGCCATGAAGATGGCTTTCTGGAACCAAGAAAGCAACCCAGGGCCTCTCTCAGTTTTTATTCAGTTGGGGAGTGGCTTGAGGAGGATTGACTGAGAAGTGTGGGAAGAAGGTTACCATTGTGAGCTGAGCTAGGTGGAAGGCCTACATGTACCTCTGCCATATGCAGAGAGGATAGGCAGAGAAAGTAATCTGCATTAAAATTACTTACGGCCAATTGAAAGATAAACAGAAGTCCTAGCCATCTCTGTACATAAATAGGGTCAGGCTCAGTCAAAATGGAGACATTTACTCTTCTTTCAAGGAGAGCTGCTCAGGTGGTCCTCCATAGTTCCCCCTTCTTTGCTTTGAAGAAGCTGGAGCACTGTTTATTCTGGCCACATAACTGGTAGCTATTGTTTGGCTGAGAATCCTCCATGACACACTCTTGAGCTGTCCTCTTTTTGTCTTGGTTTGGAGGTGTGGCCCACAGGGAGTGTCTGTCTCTTTCAAGTTACAAAGTCACCTTGCCTTCCATCTTGTCTCCTTGAGGGCCTGACCCTGTCTGACTGCCTAGAAAATTGCTAACTCCACTGCCTACAACATTCTCCCCTCTGAAGAAATAATCTGAACTGCTGTAAGGGATTTGGGCAATGACTGCTCTAGCTTCTTCACACTGAAAGGGGTCGTAGTTGTTGATCGGCAGTCAGATATATTTTTCAGAGGTTCTATCTAAAGGCCCTCAGTAGAGAACAGGCATTTTCATTACAGCTTTGAATCTGGAAAAGACAAAGCCAAAGAAACAAACATGCATGGGTCAAATAATCATAACAGGATAATTATGAAAAAGACAAGTTAGGACTTTTTGTAGGTCCATTAGCAGATATCTCTTAAATGTGAGATTTAATCCCTTTTTTATCTTCCATGGCCATTGTGTATTGTTTCAAACAAACTGGCCTTTCCTATTATTATTGGGGCACATAAATTGCCAGAAATAGGGAAAACACCAAGTACTCTCCAATTGGCAAATAGGACTGATACAGGGAGAAGAACTGATCTCGGGTGGGTGACCTCCAAACGATATAGGGCACCTCCAAATGACATAGGGAAAAACGATCTCTGGACCTGACCTGTATGAGTTCATGTTCTCTAAAACCAAAGAATGAATTTTAGGAACAAACAGAGGTTATGAGCAGAATAGATTTATTGAGAGAAAGAAAGCTCCTGTCTCAGAGAGGGACAGGAGGGAGACCCGAGTGGGTAGTTCCCCTGGAATCTGTCTCTTCCAGGGACTTTTATAGAGGAAAACCGTGTGGTGAGGAGGGTCTAAGGTGGTGAAGACATGGGAACTCACTTAGGTGAACAAGAGGTGGAACAAAACTATGGTTAACCAATGGAATTACAAGAACCATTGCTCAAGTAAAATTGATTAAATTCAGGAACAAATAGGGAAGTGAGTCACGTAGCAAGTGGGCATGAATATGGGACAGGGTCTCTTCTTGTTGGGGATTGGGCTAGTGACTCATTTAGGCTCCTTCAAAGTGATTGATACCTATTTAGAATATCAATCCTTGATGCCCATTCTTAGGGAAGTATGTAGCTGTGTTTCCTCTTTTTGTCTTGGTCTTGAGGTATGGCCCATAGCCCAAGTTGCAAAGTCACTTTGTCTGCCATCTTGTCTCCTTGAGGGCCTGGCCCTGTCAGAAGAAGAAGGAGAAAGAGAAGGAGAAGGAGAAAGAGAAGGAGAAGGAGAAGAAGGAGGAGGAGAAGGAAGAGGAGGAGGAGAAGGAGAAGAAGAAAATACCCCATAGTCACTTTGTCTGCCATCTTGTCTCCTTGAGGGCCTGGCCCTGTCAGAAGAAGAAGGAGAAAGAGAAGGAGAAGGAGAAGGAGGAGGAGGAGGAAGAGGAGGAAGAAGAAGAAGAGGAGGAGGAAGAGAAGGAGGAGGAGGAGAAGGAGAAGAAGAAAATACCCCATGCCCTTATGCCCTTGAGACTGGGCCAGAAGGAAGGTCACCACCAGGCGCAACCCTTGAATTACCACAACTCCCAACTATTTTGTTGAAGCAGCAAAAGTAGACTAATCCAATAAGGAACAGAGCCCTACCACCTAAAAGGAAGCTAAAATGAAAACGGGCCCTCAGAGGAGCTTTTTCATAGCCTAAGTTTGGTTTCCACTTAATGGAACCTTAAGCAGAAGTCCCAATTAACTGTGCTCTGCCATGACTCATATGGAAACTGTGAGAAAACAAATTTGTGTTTTTTAGAAGGGGGAGGGAGCTCTTTCTACTCTGCATTTCCACCTTAAGACAGGGAATAAATTCTCCTTCTTGGTTGGAAACAACTCCAGACTCCTGTCAGCCCAGAGACAGCAACAGCAGATTCTGCAAGCAGACCTTACTCCATCAGTTTCCTCCCACATATTTATCTTCCCACAGTTCCCTGCCCTTGGGAACCAAAACTGCTTCCTTGTGCAGTATCATTTCCTACAGATTTCTTCTCTGTTGGAGACGCTTTGTAAGTGGAGGTCTAAGCCACCATTTTGGGTTACCTTTTATTGAGGTTTCTGCCTCAGGAGATGCTCTGCGTGTAGTAGTAAACTCCTTTTCTCTTGTTAATCTGTCTTTCATTACAGGGAAATGCTCAACTAAAGAACTACTGGGGATCAGGAGAAACTGTTTTTCTTCCCCTCTGTTCCCATTCCTTACTTTTCTTTCAAGTTCTAAAGACAAACTGATGGTAATTTTTTTTTTTTTCCTTGAAGTTCTGTTGTTAATCAACACCAAAAATTTGAGTATGAAAACCTGTGACACAAAAAACAGGAAGCCATAAGGTTTTCACAGTAGCCTAGCTTCTGGTTTAGTAAATGACAGGTGGAAAACAATTTTAGAATTTTTATCTTCATTTTTATATTCCCTTGAGGGGAAAGGTGGAATCCTGATTCTGCCCTCTTATCCCACACATTCAAATGCAAATAAGGCCTTCAGATAAAGTCCTGGGGCAACAATAAGTAGCCCTTTGTACTTTGGCAATTTGTATTTTTTGGGACTCAGGAGTTTTCCTTACTCAGGCAAAATCTGTTGTACAAATGGAGACCAATATAATAAAGTGAGTTAGTTGCCTCCTTTTGAAAAAGAGTGGGAGAACCTCAACTGTAACTGAAATTTGAAAAGGCAAGATTGTTAAGTCTGTATGTAGAGAAAGACCTGCTGAGAACCAAATTTTGTTACTAGTGGTCTGCACATAAAGGTCTGACTTTGAAAAGAAACATTATGAGGAAATTTGCAATTTTTTTTTAAATTCGACTTTGAAAAGTAGTTTAAAATTAAAACAAACCAGCTGAGTAGGACAACTGACAGAAATTCAAGGCTAGCCTGGGATAGTAAATTCAGTGCCAGTCAGTTTGAACTAAACAGTGGGATCTGGTCTTAAAAAAACTAAGAAAAGAAAATGTTGACTTAACATTTTGTTCAGTAATAAGAATTTAGTTTAAGAAGTTCTTTACAAATAGGATCATGTGTATGGGAAGTTTGTTAATATTTTCTTTTCCCTCTCTTTCCATATGTATATATAAATATATGTATAACTGTATTTTCAGCACTAAGAGTTCAAACCAGAGTGCTTCACCACTAGCTTCATTCTCAGACTGTCTTTACTTTTCACTCATTGCTGGGACAAAAATACCTGACACTCAAAATTAAGGAAGGAAAACTCATAGTTTGTGAAGGTTGCACTCTATCCTTGGCTGGCTCCCAGGCAGAGAGGCACATTGCAGAGAGCAGTTCACGGAAGCAAAAAAACAGCGAGGGCAAAGGGAAGGGCACCAGCTGCAGCCTCTAGCCAGCCTCTATTCCCTCCTTATATTGTAAACAAGCCACCCTTGGGGTTGGGGGTGTAGAACTCCCACCCTCAGGCCCTCCTCTTGCACAGTATGAGGATGTTTACAGTTAGGAATCCTGGCTCCCTGCTGAGTCACTTAATTAAACTTCTAAACTTCTCAAGTTGACACAATTCATCAACCACTCCACAGACTCTGTCTGTCTCTGTCTGTCTCTCTGTTTCTCTTTCTCTCTCTCTGTCTCTTTTTTTCTCTCTTTCTTTCAGACAAGGTCCCAGTAGGTTGCTCAGCTGGTCTTTGCCTTAAATTTGTGACCCTCTGCCTTAACCTTGTGACCTTCTGCCTCAGCCTCTCAAATGCTAGGACTACAGGCAAGCACCAGCATACCCAAATAGTTATTTATATCTTGGCTGAAACTTACTCATATTATTCTACCACTTCCATATTAAATTGCTTTTGTCTATACTATTGATAAAGAGTCATGAAATAGAACACTACATTTAACCTACTGTCTCTGATTCAGACTTAACAAAATCACCCTGATTTGTATCAAATAAAAGGGTGACAGTAATCCCAAGAGGATCCTCACATACTCAGTGGAGGCACCTGGATGCCATCATCCTGAGATGGACACAAAATGCACAAGTGGGCCACTTGTAGTAAGCTCTGTGTCTACACAGCTGGTAGACTGAGTAATCAGCAGCTAATAACACCATTCAGAGACTTTTTTCTAACATTTCTTTCCTAATTTTTCTATTTGGGAAACAAATTAAGGCAGTAGATTGGGAGAAGAGATTTCCTAATTTAAGGTTATACTTTCAGGGATGATTTCTATAGTATGTTACTAGAGAAGTTTCTGTGATCATGTAGAGTACCAGAAACCACGAGGAGCAGGCGCAGTGCTCCTTCCTGAGCATGAAGCCGGCTCTTGGTGTTGCTTTGCTGCAACTGCCACTTGCCATTGATGACTGTTCTTGCTCCCTTCCTGGAGGGGTCAAGAGGGAAGGATGGCAGTCTGAGTGGCTTCAGTTTAGAGAGAGAGAGAGAGAGAGAGAGAGAGAGAGAGAGAGATTTCCTAACCTGAAATATTGAGGACCACAAATTCACAATGGCTAATCTTGCATATTTCCCTAAAGGAAAAATGGAGGTTTAAGATTATCAATGTCACCCCTTTGAAATCTTCCATTAATTCTTTAGGGACAGGCCATCCTCTCCCACTGACTAAGACTACATTAAAGCCATTAAGATTAAAAACATTCCGGGGAGATCTTTCTTAGCAGAAGATCATCTTGGTTCTCTTGAGTCTCCCAAATTATCTGTTGCCTGCTTTGTTGTGGACCTCTAAGTCTTCCACTGACCCCGTTTTTCACTCCTCCCTCCTATCATTGTATTTACCCCATAAATAGTGGCTGTTTGGAGTGTCTTTGTCTCTACCCATCCTTGGGGCATTGACCTCCCAGCCCCCTTCATGCATTACTAAATTTGTTTCTTATTTCATCCTTTCACCAGTATAAGGGCATTTGGGAATCTTGGCCAGGTAGGACAGATGTATTTTACTATATATTGATTGTATCCCCCTACACACACCTTATTCCAAAGTCTTCTTGGAGTGCTTCACTGTGCTTCTAGCTTGACAAATAATACTTTTGCACTGAGTTCTCAATGCTTGGTGTTTAATAGGTTTCACATTTTTCTTTAACATCTTTGTGAAATACAAGGGTTAATCTCTTTTTCAAGGAATTGCAGGTGGAATAGGGAGTAGAATTACCCATGATGGCTCCTGAAATGGTTTGTCTGACCTCTGGGACTAATCCTGTTATCAGTTTTGGGGGTTTCTATAGACTCTTTCTAAGTCCCTGGTATCCTGAACAAAGAATTATACAAAATGTGTGAATAAGGTAGCAAAGTTTTACATTTACTAAAGGTGGGAAAAGAATGCTCTGCTGTGTAAGAGCAGACCACTGGGAGTTTGTAGTTAATAACAGAAGTCTTTTGTATACTTCATTCTTCAGGCTCACATTAAAGCTAGGTCATCCTATCAAAAACGTGCTTGATTTCATGCCAGAAGATTTGAAGATAGCACTTTCTGATTGGTCCCAGGTACAGGGCTTAGAAACTGTTTCACAGCTTGTGCATGTGTCCTAGATCTCTGACTGACAGGTCATGCCCACTTGCTAAACCAGTTGACCAACCCCCCACCTCAGTCTCCTAATATCCTACCTAGCCGACCTCAATCTGTCAAGAATCACATTAGCAAATAATTGGTTCACTTTAACATACTGTTCTTTGTGTTATTTTGTTGTTGTTCTTTGTGTTGTTAAAGCAATAGTAAGTTTTATTTGTTCCACATGAAGAAAAATCAGCATATAGAATGTACAATTGTCCCTTGAGAACTCCAGGGAATTGGTTCCAGGATACACAAAATGGGGCTCCAAAAGCTAACCTGGTATCCAAAATTTAATGATGTTCAAATCCCTTATATAAAATGGCATGTCTTTGCATATAACCTTACATGTTAAACTGTAGATTTCTTGCAGTACCTAATACAATGCAAATTATGTAAATCGTTGTTATATAGTTCATTTTTTAGGGGGCAATGACAAGAAAAAAGTATGTATATGTCTAGGTTTTCTTTTTATATTTTTGATGTGGGGTGGCTAAACTACAGATGTGGAGCTCACAGACATGGAGAAACAGTGGTCCTTGTTCATACAGCTTGCACCCTAGGAGTAAAATATACTCTGATCTGTGCTTATTTTTTTATCATTTAACGTTCCTGAAATATGCTGACAATATGAACTTGCAAAAATGGATAGAACATTTATTTTTTTCTTTATAATTTATAAGTTGAGATTTAAGCCATAGTGGAGTAGTTTCATACTCTAACATCAGATTTTTTTTTTTTTTTTTTTTTTTTTTTCACTACTGATGAGCATGAAGGGACTACTAAGAAATAGGAGGTTATATTTCAGGTTATATTTCACTTCCATATGGTGAATATAAAAAAGTTACCCACTGAAAGTACAGAGGCCTATTGGGGGAGGCAGAAAGTGCAGTACTTTCTGCTCAGTTTTGCTGCAAACTTCAAATGGGTCTTTTAAAAACAGTTTATAGACAACAAGTTTATTCAAGTTTGAGTAAATCAACAAAGTGCTAAATAGGGTCCTCCTGGGCCATATTTTGACATAGATAATAAACATTTAGTGAGCTATTATTATAGGTTCCTTGCTATGTAATTGACCTGCTAGAGCCAAGACTATGTGGTAGTAAATACATCTGTTTTTGTCTTCCTGTTAGTAGTAAAGCCCTCAATTTTTAGTTGATCATTTGGTTTCCTAATATAAATGCTTTATTTTCTAGCCATACTTGTGAGTAAGTGTGCTAAGTGACTACATTTCTGACACAGAAATAGAACACAACTCAGATTGCTGAATAACAGTGTAGGAAGAGAGGGTATCTCCTCTCTCGCACCCCAATCCTCTTTTTTGTAGTAATTTCACAATTAAACTATATTCTCACAACTGGTACAAAGCAATTCTTTCAGTCAGTATGTCCATAAAGCTAAATTCTAACTAATAGTATTATGTTCCTGTTTTCAAAATTGCTTTGTAGTTTATGTGTTAACATAGGCCTGTAATCCCAGAGCTCTGAGAGAATGAGGCAAGAGGATTACAAATTTAAGCCCAACATAATGACTTACTGAGAGCATGTCTCAAAATAAGAAGTAAAAACAGTTGAAGATGTCATAGAAGGCCTCTAGACTCCAAGTACTACCATGAAAGAAAAAAATAAAAGCAATATATTTGATGCCAACCCTGTAGACTCTGTACTACATATTAAGAAAAAAAAAAGTTAAAAAAAGAGCAAAAAAGAAAAGTAGAAAGGGATCTTCTTTGATTAATTTAATTTAGCCAGCTTTGTGCTGATACCCAGAAAAGATAAAAACATGAGAGAGAGATGTCAATATTTCTCATATACACAAAGAAAATTTTTAAAATAAAATTTTCACGATTAAGCTAATGATATACACAAATTATAATGTATCATGGCCAAGTGATATTTATTATGAGGAAAAAAAACTTTGTGTATGTGTGCATGCGCATGTGTTTGTATGCTGGGCATCTATTGCAGGACTTTATCATTGCTGGGCAAGAACTGTTTTATTGAGCTTTATTATTGGCTCCAAGGAATTTTTAAAAGTTGAAAAAAATTCATCATTTTGATGTGTTATATTAATGAACTAGTAAAGAAGAGCAAATGGTCATGTTTATAACCCAGAATAGAAAAGTATTTAAATAAAGTCAATGTTCATTCCTGATTTTTAATAACTTAAGCAATGGTCAGGGACATGAAAGTCCCTGAGTTTGATTCCTGGTACCAAAAACATAAAATAAATAAAAATTTAAACATAAAACACATCTCATAAAATCATAAATAAAAGTAGATTTTCTCAATTGAGTAATGGAAATTTACAAATCAAACAGGACCTACAACTTCTGTTGTCTTAATTAGTGACAGACTGAATTGTTTTTCTTATGATCAGGAGCAAATCAAGAATATCCTTCTTTCTTATAAGCATTTTATTAGAGGTAATAATAGTATAGCAATCAAGAAAAATTAATAAAAGTTATCAAGACAGGAAAATAAATTATTTTTTCAGAGATAAAATATATATATATATATATATATATATATATATATATATATATATATATATATATATATATTTGATGCCTATAATCCTAGTGAGTCATGACACTGAGGCAGGAAGATGACAAATTCAAGAACAGTCTGACAACTTATAAAGACTTTTTCTCAAAATAAAGAAGGGTTAGTGATGTAGCTCCGTGCAAAGGCCCTGGAGTCAGTCCATGGTCCCACAAAATAAGAAAACTATTTAATTGATTGATTAAAATAAATATAATAGGGCTCTGGCAATAGCTTAGCAATCTAAGTGCCTGCCTAGGGAAGCACAAGGACCTGGGTTTGATCCTTGGTACCACATGCTGTGCCGGCCCTGCCTGCCACCAAGGCCAGGTGTTGTGGTGCATACTGTAATGCCAGCACCTGAGAGGATGAAGCAGGAGGATCACTATGGGTCTAAGCTGTGTAGTGAGACCCTGTGCCAAATACATAAAATTAGAAAGAAATAAAGAAATAAAATAAAAGTAGGATTTGGGAAAGGCTGAGGTTATAGCTCAGATGTAGATCACCCCTCAGTTTTGTTCTCAGTATCACCAAAAATAAAATTGTCTTTAAAGGAGGTCACTGCTGGACTTGCTGGTATGTATGCAATCTGGGCAATTTGAGAGGCTGAGGCAGGAAAATTGCTGCAAGTTTGAGGCTAGCCTGGGCTATATAGTAACTTTAAGGCCAGTCTGAACTACATAGCAAGACCATGTCTCTAAAAAATAAGTATTATTTTCATACTCTTTTTCTTGCTGTTGTTGGATGGTGTAGTGTCTGATGATTTCAGGCTCTTCATTCCACTTAAATTGGTGAGGACATCTGATGAACAGGTAAATGCAAGTTTTATTTAAAATAAAAGGACAAAAAGGAAAAAGTGACGAAAACAGAAGAAAAGAAGAAGAGAAAGGAGAAGAGTATGTAAGCAGGACAAGCCATTACAGAATCAGGACAACAGAACAGGAAAGTTACAGTGATATGGAGTCAATGGCCATCATCTTTTATATTATTTCAGATCCAGTTTCTCCGAAGTTGTCGTTCCCATACATCCTGGTCACAATTGATGGGTCACATCCTGTTGTTCAGCCTCCACCCTGGGGTTTTTGTTTGTCTCACTCTGGATATTTGCAACTGATGAATTGCATCCTGTCTTCCAGCCAGCCTGGCATGTCCTAATCTCCTACCTCACTACAGTGAGCTGGAATCTTCAGGGGAGGATGCAGAAGATTTTGAACATGAAAAAACAAAAGATAAAAGAAGCCCATAGGGGGTCGGGGAGATGGCTCAGTGGAATAAGCGCTTCCCTGGCAAGTTCAAGGGTCTGTCTGAGTTCAATCCCCGGTTCTGCCAAAAAAAAAAAAAAAAAAGAAGGCCAAGTGTCTTGGATACTGTTTTCTTATTACAAGGACAAATGCCCAACACCCAAAAAAGAAGGAAGGAAAGGTTTATTTAGCTCACAGTTCATGGAGGTTTCAGTCCATACTCAGCTGGCTCCAAGGCAGACTGGCACATGACACAAGGCAGAAGTTCATGGTGTTGGAAGGCAGCAAAACAGCAAGAGCAAAAGGGAGGAGTAATAGCAACAAGAGCAAGTCTGTCTCTCTGTCTCTCTTATATTACTTTCAGGCTATCCACCCCAGACTGGGTGTAGCACTCACACCCATAATCGCAGAAGTACTCAGAATTACAATCCTAGCAGTACTCAGACCCAGAGTCCCAGCCTGGGATCATGAAGTAATCACAAATTGTAGAAGTCCTCCCCTAAAGGTTTTGGGGGACAACTGGACACAAACCATAACACCAAGTCTTTGAGGACTATGTAGCTGCTTTCAGGCTCTGCTGTATTTACTTCCAACTTAATGTACATGAACAAGAAAAAAAAAATCCATCTTACTGACATATCTGTTGTTTTAGGTTTCTGTTTTTCATGCTGACTGGATTGCTTCGTGTGTGTTTTCATGGTGGTGGGGATTGAACCCTGGGCATTGGACATGCTAAGCATACACTCTACCATGAGCTATACCCTGGGCTCCAGAATAGATTCCTGATGGACATGGTAATAGAGAAAAATATAACTCCCATCCTATTGGATGTTAAATGTGTTGTGCCTGTGGTCTCATAATATTGAGGAATGAAGTGGTAAACCAAATAAGGAAATTAGGAGAGTTTTATTGAAAAGAAAGAGAATTGTTCCTGAATTTCCTGGAGGGATACTGAGTTGGGAGCCTCTTTGTCAGGGCAATTTATACCAGAAATTCACAATATGGGTACAATGTAGGTCAAACTATAGCACATTTAACCTATAGAAGAACAAGTTTAGTTGCTAAGGTAATATTGATCTAATAGAGAGAGGATATAGGGAAGCATAAAGAGAATTCTTAGAAAGGAAGGTGTGTGGATTGAGATGTCTTGGTCACCTACCTATGTGGCTGACCCTTATCTGGGCCCACTGGACTAGGTGCTACTAATTACAGTGTAACCTCAAGTTGCTATTTATCTTGCAGGCCTGGCTACTGCATCTCTATGCTGAGGCCTGTCTCTCTTTAGATTTGACTCCAGACATAGTTCCAATGTCCTTTCTCTTACTCTTTTCTTTCTTCCTTCCTTCTTTGCTTTATTCTTTTTCTCTTTTCTTTCTCTTGTGCTGGCTTCTTTGATGGCCCAGTCCATCTCTGATTGCACATCAATTTGTATCTAAGTTAGCTGTCTATAATAACGGGGTTAAGTAGCGACAGGGTGATAGCTCAATGGCATAAATGCCTGCCTGGCAAGTGTAAGGTCCTCAGTTCTATCCTAGGTACCCCAAACAAACAAATAATCAGAATAAGTACATTTAAGTGTGGTATTATACCTAAGAGAAGCAAAGACTATGCTACTCTGTGTAGAAGTTGGGTAGTCAGTGGTATAGACTGAGTATCATAAGACTGGCAATTTGGTGGCAAACATTTCCCTATCTTAGTTTGAAGAGGATACTGATTGAGGTTGTAGTTTTAGGGAAACTGACAGAAAAAAATTAATACATTTTGTGTGCACTGACTCTTCCTTGATACTTTCAGAAAGCCTTTATGAGCTAGAAAAAAGGCAGTATAAAAGCAGAGATGGAAGGGACCAAATAAAAGACTACATGGGGCTTGCAATTGAACTTGATAATTTAGATCTTTGCAGGGATGAAAGGGCAACTGTGTTGCCTAAAACTGAATCTGTTATTAGTAGTGGCTAAAATCTGCAATATTGGCAAGATAAAACCAGTGTCTCATTATACAAAAGCATTAACCTGCTGGTAATAAAATAGTTTAGGTATAATTTTCTCTCATTTAGATTTTGATTTTAATATGACTTCAAGGTAGACGCCCTGAGTGTGGTGGCAAGTGCCTGTAATTCTAGGTCTCCAGAGGCTGAGGCAGAAGGATTAAGGCCAGCCTGGGATACAAATGGAGACTCCATCTCAAAAAACAAAAAGCAAAAACAAACAAAAAAATAGTGTTAGTCTCCATTACATTTTTAAAAAATGGATAGACAAAATATTATATAAACAAGTAAAAGACAAGTCTTTTAATTGTTTTTAAAAACTATTTTTAGATAAGAAATTTGGCTGCAACCTGAGTGTGGTTGCATCCACCTGTATTCCCAGTACTCTTGGAAACTGAGGCAAGAGGATTGCAAATTTGAGCTCAACCTGGGCAATTTAGTGGCTCAGAATAAAAAGTTGAAAAGTGAGGGGCTGGGGAGATGGCTCAGTGGAATAAGCGCTTCCCTGGCAAGCACAAAGACCTGAGTTCAATCCCCAGTTCTGCCAAAAAAAAAGAAAAAGAAAACAAAAAGTGGGCCAGGAATATAGTTCAGTGGCATAGTGGCTACCTGGCAAGCACAAGGTTGTGAGTTCCATTCCTGGTACAAAAAATAAATTAATTTGTTAAAATGGGCCAGAGTAGCTCAGTGTGAAGGCCCTGTGTTCAATCCCTAGTACTAAAGACAAGGAATGTGTTCTTATTATAAGGAGAAGGAATTAACTAAAAGTAAACAGAAGAATTTCCTAGTTCAAAAAATTATGTTGCCTATACACATTTGCTTCTATTCAATCCTTAATGTAATTCCCAAACTCATACACATATAAACTCTGATCCAGAAACAATGCCCCTCTTCAAAAGTGTCTAATTGTCCCACACCAATCTCAGATAAGGTCATGGAGGATGTTACTCAAGGAGGGACTGCTAGGACAGAAAATCTAGGGCCCTAAAGAAACGTATTGGGGCCAAGGAGATAGCTCAGTAGAATAAGCGCTTGCCTGGCAAGTGCAAGGGCCTGAGTTCAATCCCTGGTTCCACAAAAAGAGAAAAGAAATGTATTATTTCTCTTTCATGCTTTGTATAACAAAATACCACTGATTGCGTGGTTTAAACCATGGAAACATTTTTGCTTGCAGTTTTGGTAAGCTGAAAGTTCAAGATTAAAATATCAGGGCCTATGAGATAGCTCAGTGGTCTAAAGTGTCTGCTTAGGCAAGTGCACAATGACTGCACTTAGATCCCTAGCACCACATACTACTCCAGCGCCATCCCCAGAGTGGGCTGAGCTGGCCACAAAAAAAAATAATTTAAATATAAAATATCAATGGGTTTGTTTTTTCCTGAGGCCTTTCTCCTTTGTTCTCATCTCTTCTAATAAAGACACAAATCATTGGATTAGTGACCTAGCATTTGCTTGAAGGCTCCATTTCTAAAAATCAATCACATTCACATTGAGGGTCATGGCTTCAAGGTATGAATATATATGCATTTTTGGTACTGGCACTTGGACGCACAACCTCGTGTTTGCCAGGCAGGTGCTATGCCACTGAGCTATATCCCTAGTCCCTTCAAGGTATGAGTATAATATGAGACATAACTCAGTCAGTAACAAAGACAATAACTGAGATAATTTGTTACAAAAAAGAACCAAGGTCAGCCTGGTAGGCTAATCAAAGAAATACTCTACATTCCTAGGACTTCAGAAAGATCCTGAGGGCCAAGATAACTCAGCAGACTAAGCACCTGCTTTGACAAGCTCAGGGACTGGCATTAGATCCCTGGTCCCACATGCTGCCTCAGCCCTCCCTCTGGGGTGCACCGAGCCAGCAAAGGGGTCCCAGTGTGGCGGTGCACACCTGTCATCTGAGTGCTGAGGATGCTGAAAACAGGGGGATCACTATGAGTCTGAGCTGTGTGAGACCCTGTTACCAAATACATAAATGGAAAAAAAAAAAAAAAAAAACAAAGAAAGATTCTGACAGTTTCTGCACAGCAGGTGATTTTTTTCCCTTTTTTTTTTTTTTTTTTTTTTTTTAAGATAGGGTCTTGATGGACTTGAGCTCACTATGTATCTCAGGCTGGCCTAATGCTCATAATGATCTTCCAGAGTGCTAGGATTACGGATGTACACCACCTCATCTGGCCAGGATTTGATGATGTCTGTGAATCAGTGTAAGAGATGAGTGTTTCCTATCTTCTTTTTGCCAAGTGAAGTGGGGTTTTGTTTAGTTTTATGGTATTTGGTTTGTCTGCCTTTTGGTGGTGGTGATTAAACCCTGAACTTTCACATTAAGTTATATCCCCAACCCTTTTAAAATTTTTTATCTTGAGGCATGAATTCCCTAAGTCACCAAGTTGCCTGGACTAGACAAGAAAGAACTCAACCTTTCTGCCTCAGCCTCGCAGATTGCTGGATTATAAGGATAGACCATTACACCTACTTTTCAACTAAACCTTCAATTAAAGATATCCTAATCCATTTTCACCATTATATATATTGAGTATTACTGAGGGAGTAAAATCAGTAACTTTTAGCTTATGAATTTTTGGACCATATTGCACTATAGCTGGACAAGAAAACAGAGATTCTAGATTTTGAGTTGAGGCAGTAGCCCAGTGATACTTTGGGTTTTTTTTCTCCCAGGGAAGGTTCTCTATGTGAAAAACATGAACATGTATTGAATGAGAGTAACACTGCTACTTGTTACAGCAATTTTAGACTTATTGGTGGTGTGGGAAACAGGAGGTACACTCCAGAGACATGAAGGGAAATAAGCTTTATTAAGTCATCTGACTCAGGGGCATTAGGCACTCCAAATTCTGAGCCCTGAGCATGGGGTTTGTGGTCCTTATAGAGGGCCTTTGGTGCAGAAGAGGAAGCAAGCTAAGATACACGAGCAGAACAAAGACAGTTACTTAAATGTAACAGTTCATAATTTAGCATATCTGGTTGGCCATGCCAACCATGGAATAAGATAACAGGATGCGGTAACATGATTGCTTATCGTATTAAGAAACAGCTACACTGGTACAGGAAAAATGGGGCGGCAGTAAGGTGCAGTAGCTGTTGTAATCATGCTCAAGAGACAGAACAAAGTAGATACCAGATGTCATCTGATGAACAAGGCTCATAGTTGAGTCCTCGGAGTGAAGAGAAGGTTCTCAGGTCCTCGTGATGGTCTATTTTCTCTCTCACTCTTGCCTTTGATGCCCCTTTATGGTTGTATGTAAGAGCCCTATTTCAGGACGCCACTACTGTGGTGTTCTGATATATAGAGTTGGCTTTTAGCATTAATTGTCTTACTAATTGCTGAGTGAAGGCTCAGGTCTGGTTTTGGAAGAAGTCTGTGAATAGTTAGAAAGTGCACGGCCCAAAGAGTAGCAGGAGCATGGCACAACTAACTGGGCATAGTGAAAAGAGAGTCAGGAAGACCATCCAGTGAAGGGAAAAACCCAGCCATTATTGGACTCTTTGCTAAGCCTTTTTGCTTTTTCTTTTAGTTCTTTAATTTTAGATATGACTACTCCAGTCTGATCAAAAAGTAGCAACATTAATACAAAAGGAAATGTACAAGTAAAATCAATTGAGTCAGATAAGGCAAAGTGAATGGCATATGCTGCAGGATACTAATCAGCTTTTCTTCTGGATGGTTAACAACCTAAGATCACAAGTCAGAGTTGGAGAAATAGAAGAGCCACAAGGCCAGCCAACATTTTGGACCTAGCCTTTCAAGGTCAGCGAAGACTCAGGA
>PVKA01027519.1:0-30429 GCA_004027165.1 Ctenomys sociabilis
CTAATACCAGGAGAAAATATCATACCATGTCTTATAAGTATATTGTAAACCAAAGAAACAGTATAAATCATAAAACAAAAACTAAAATTAAAAAAATTCAAAAAATTAAATTAATTTGAATTAATTAATTCAAAATTAAATTAAATATTTCAATATAATATTCAAGAATTAAAATTGTGAAAAAAATTAAAAATTAAATTAAATTGTGAGTCCAACTAAGAGGGAAGAATGAAGTGTATCAGATGTACAAATCTGTGTTAATTCAGAGTACTCACATAGTATTTGACTAGGTTAATATATAAAAAAAAATTTTTTTGTATTTTAAGGAAGGATCGGGTGTTCAGGGTCTCACTACTAGATCAAACTCATAGTGATCCACCTGTTTATAGCCTCCCAAGAGCTGGGTTTACAGGTACACCCCACCATGCCCAGTTTCAATCGCTGGCATAGTGCACCTGAGGAGCAGGTCCTGTGTGGCAGGCCTGGGGATCAAATCCTTGGCCTCTGCACCTGCTTTCAAGCTGGTGAACTTTTAATCTGCTGAACTATTTGGCTAGCCATCTCAAAAATATAACTAAGAAAAGGTTTTTATGATAGTAAAGAATTACTAAGAATAAAAAATAACATAAATACTGGAATGGCAAATATATGACCAGCACTTCTAACAGCTTGGGGATAGGATATCACACAAAGTTCTAGTGTGTGGTAGATGTGGACAGTGTCCATGATGCCCAGTGGTGACTACGTGGTGTTTGTGGGACTGAGCTTCTGCTATTTCCTTGATATACAACCTGTAGACACAGACAGAGTCATGACCCACAGGGTGCAGGAGAAGTCCATTTGCAGAGTATACTGATGGAAATATTTTGCTTCTGTATACAAAAGAATAACTGAAAGACTGCTGTTCTATACCTCTTTTTCTCCTGTGTTTAATTGCTTGCCCTATTTGGTGGGTTCTTTCCATTCTCAGTTATGGAATTGTGGTCATTGTGATCCCTCTCTAGAATATCTTTTAGTAGTCTCTGTAGGGTTGGCTTTGTTGTCATGAAATTCTTTAATTGTTCTTAGTCATGGAAGTATTTCATTTATCCATTAAACTTGAAAGTGAGTTTTGCAGAGTATGTCAGTCTGGGTTGGAATTTGCTTTCTTGCAAGACTTGAAGTACTTTGCTCCATGCTTTTCTTGATCTGATGGTTTGTGAAGAGAAATCTGCCATTATTCTGATGGGTTTTCCTTTAAATATGGTCTGTTTCTTTTCTCTAGTGGCTTTTAGAATTCAGCTGCTTCTGTTCTAAATTTCTGGCTCTTGATTATTATATGTCTGGGTGTGTTTCTAATTGGGTTAATGTTATTTGGAGTTCTATATGCTTCAGTTACTGAATTACAGAATGTTTCCTCGTGTTTGGGAAGTGTTCTGCCGTTACTTCTGCCTATATTCTTTTAATATCATTTCTATTGACTTCTTCTTTCTCATTAATTCTTATTAGTCTTACATTGCTCATCTTTGCATTGTCTTGGGAGGATGTTGAATTATTTTTTCTGCATCCTAGTTGTTTTTAAGAGATCTTTTCTTACCTTTTCATGAGCTGCAATTGTGTCGTTAAGGTCTGCAACTCTGCCATCACTTTCATTCAAGCAGTTTTGCCAGCTTGTGATTGAGATTTTAATTTCCTGTATAGCACTTTGAATCCACTTCATGCATTCTATTTCTTTCTTGTACTGCTCATCGTTTTTCTAATCTCCTCTACCTTTTTATCAATGTCTTCTTTAGAAGCACTTAGTACTTCTTTCTTTATAGTTTTCTTACTTGAGAAATTATTCTGACTTCCTCTATACCTTTCGGCAGTTGTTTCTTTACTTTAGACACTATTATTTCAAAGATTCCAGATGTGTGATTTCTAATTTCTTCCATGATATTATCTCCTGCATTTGTTCTGGGTGGGCTCAGGGCCTGAGAATGCATTTTGCTCCTTATTTTGTCATTTTTTGTAGCATTGTCTTCTGATCTTTGGTGTAGAGCTTTGGTAGAGTTATTACCTTAGCACCAGGTCTGGATCTACCAAGTTCAAACTCATTCAGGTGGGTGTGGCTTGGGCTTGGCTGCTGTGCTGCAGCCTTGGAAGTGAACCCACTATAACACTGGCAAGATGTTCTTCTCCTGGATCATCTGGGTAGGTCTTGCCTCTAGCCTCTTTGCAGCGAGTTCTGCTACAGGGTTCCATACCAGGCCTCTCTTAAAGCTTTCTATTCTTGAGTGTTCAGTAAGTTGGGGTTACTTTAAGAGTGTGACAAACATATAAAATTTGATTGTGACAATAGCTACTCTGGTGATATACTAAAACCACTGAATTGATAAATTTAAAGGGGTAAGTTGCATGATGTGTGAATTAAATCCTAATAAAGCTTTTATGTGGAGAGATAGTGCCAGGGAAAATGAGAGTCAGATGGGCAGTGGGCAGCACTGAGAAAATCAAGTACACATGGGCAGAGGAGATCCTAAAAAGCCAGGAGGCAAGATGTCATCATATGCATTCTTTGCTCAAACTTGTCAAAAGGAGCAAAAGAAGAAGCATCCAAATGCTTCTGTTAACTGCTCAAAGTCTTCTAAGAAGTGTTCAGAGAGGTGGAAGACTACATCTACTAAAGAGAAAGGGAAATTTGAAGACATGGTAAAAGCAGACAAAGCTCCTTATGAAAGAGAAATGAAAACTTACACAAAAAAGAAGTTCAGGAATCCCAATGCGCTCAAGAGTCTTCTTTTGGCCTTCTTCTTTCTCTGTTCTGAGTATCGCCCAAAAATCAAAGGAGAACATTCTGGTCTCTCCGTTGGTGATGTCACAGCGAAACTTAGAGAAATGTGGAGTAATACTGCAGCAGATGGCAAGCAGCCATACGAGAAGCAGGCTGCTGAGCTGAAGGAAAAGTAGGAAAAGGGCATCACTGCCTACCGGGCTAAAGGAAGACCTGATGCAGCAAAAAAGGGAGTCGTCAAGGCTGATAAAAGCAAGAAAAAGAAGGAAGAACAGTAGGAGGAGGCGGAAGATGAGGATGAGGAGGAGAAAGAAGACGGAGAGGATGAAAAGGACGAGGAAGAGGATGATGCTGAAAAATTTGGCTGTGGCGCAGTTTCTTTTCTTGTCTGTAAAGAATTTAACCCCCCTGTACACAACTCACTCCTTTTGAAGAAAAAAAAATTAAATGTAAGATTGTGTAAGATGTGTTTTTAAAGTATATGAAAAAATAAATAAATAAACTGTATGTGTCTTTAGACACTACTGAATGTGTCTTTAGATAGCCCTGTTCTGGTGGCATTTTGAATGGCCACTAACCTTGCCTGGTACACTATGGGGCTGTAAATTGGCATGAACATTTAAAGCAGGTTCTTGTTGGTGCTCAGCACAAATTAGTGGTATGCAGGAATGGTAGCTTCTCGTACTCAGTTGTCTCTGATGCAGTTTATATGAAATTATTTTTGTTCTATTAACTAAATACTACTCTGTAATTGCAAAAACAAAATAGAAATCATCTTGTTGACATTCTGAATTCTTCTAAGTAAATACAATTTTTTAATTAGTAAAAAAAGCTCTAATGCAAAATTGTCTGATATTTTTAAATTGTGTGTAAAAAATTAAGGAAAAATTTCCCTATTTATTTGCAAAGACAGAGCAGACCTCATTTTTAGCTGGCATTTTTTTTATTTTCAAAATGTTATATGCAAACTATAATATCTGTACATAATAACCAGAGGAACCTGTGACACTGTTCTACATCGATTAACCAAGGTTTATCTGTATAATTTTAGTATGAGAATATTCTAAAATAGAGACAAAAATATTGGGGTTTTCTTTTATTTTTATTTTATCCAAGTACTGAGTGTCATAGAAACTAACCAGTACTCACTTCACTCATATTCTGAAGGCACAAAATAGTGAAGTTGTACTTGGATAAAATTATCTGCTTCATTTTCTTCTTCTTTAAAGTGTCAGGAAACACTGCATTTCGTAAGGCACCAACAAGAGTGGCTCGTGAACAGACAGCTGGGCGTTAGAAATGAGATGGGAAGTTTCAGACTGGCCACAATCATCTCTGTGAGGACAAAACTCTCTCTGTGGTTGCGGTAGTGAAAGTCTGGTTTTCCTTTCACTCATCTGCAGACATAGCTGGTCACTTGCACTGGGGCCAGCACAAGCTTTTGAGAAAGATGGTGGACTCCCCACACACTCACCCATTCAGCAGCTGAACTACACTATGAGGAGAGATAGTCTGTGTGCTCTTTGTCCATCCTGTGAGACCGAGCCCTACAAGCAGCGCTTGTGGGCTTCTGATGACCAAACTTGTGGAAAAGTTTGCATGAGTTTTGTCTTCACACTTTTTGACTATCTCCTGTTTTCAAGCATTACTTATGTTTTCAGTAGTACTTCAGTTTCGAAGTCTTATGACAACCCAACATTGTGTCCTGTAAAAACATCCATTTGTGCTTTAAAGTCAAGCACAAGGGGCCTAAAAAATACTGAATGGGTAAGGTAGCAGCCAATTAAATGCAATCCCAATTGATACAAGTGATTTACTCACAGATTCAGTTTATAGCTGTAAATCAAACTACCTCTACAAGTAACATTAGTCCACCTCTTTCTAAATCAACCCAATTGTCTGAATTCTCTCTAACAGAAAATGCTCCCAAACAATTTAAATTAACTGGTTTTGAGCTCTGACTATCTGAGTTTCTCTCTTCTATTTACTTTTAATTTATCATTATCCTAGACATGGATACTTCTGTCCTTTTGTCAGGCCAGAAAACTACCTAGGCCACCCATAATTCTGGGCTGCCTGTGTTTCCTGAACCCATAGTTGCTAGGAATATTATGAAGGAAACCCGTATCTTAGTGTGGTGAGGTCATGATGATAGGAAAAAAAGAAACGTCTTTCCAGGCTTTTCCACTGAAGACAAGATTTTTCCAAGTAGTTTTCTATCTCACTACTTTGTGTGTGCTGTTATAACTTTATTAGTATCATCTGTGACTGAACCTTGCATTCATAATTGCAAGGATAATTCCATCTCTCATGTCCATGTTTTTCTATTTGCCTCTGAGTTACTTGTTTGCTTAGCATTCTGTTTCTCTGACTTTCAAATCTTATCATTGATAAATATCTGGAAGCGTAAGCTCTGTTCTTTCTCAGGTTGTTGCTCTCCTTAGCACTCATTAACACTATTCATCCCAGCTCTGTTCACACTCCTGCTCCACCTAGGACAGATTGTGTGCTCAGCCTGCCATGCTGCTGGGGCCTGGAGAGCGCTCCTTGTCATCAGCCTGGGGATTTCCTTCCTCTCCCATCTCCTGTTCCCTGCATGTCAGGTGTCTCTCTCATCTTGGACTCTTGTATTTTGATAGGTGATATTTTCTAAAATGCTAACGAACTTCTGGAGATGTGGCATGTTTAGGATTGCCTTGCTTCTGCTCTTAATTTTATCTCTTGTCTATAGTACTTGCTGTAGTGAAAGTAAAACTGGACTTTCACAATGGCAACTAATAATCTTATTCTAGTTGTGTATATTCTACTCGTATACCTAGCATATTAACTGTCCTGGTTCTTGTTTAAATTCTTCTAGAATAGTTGATCCTAGAAATGCCATAGTAAAGGACTCTTGATCATTTTTTAAACTGAAAATTCATATATCTTAAATTTTATAATCTTTTACTCATAATATTCTTGGCCAAAATTTGTAGTATTTTTCTTAGTGTATTTCTTCCCTTTCCCATTCTTCTTTTTTTCTGAAAAAAAAATCTCATAATGTTTTCCCTTGCCCTTTGTTTATTTTCTGCGAGATTTTTCTTGATCTTTTTTTTCTCTTGAATTTATTTTTATTAGCATATTTTATACTTTATTTTAGGTATCTAATTGTTCCTAAAAGATTTTTTTATAGCCCTTCCTATTCCCTAGATAAGACAAGTTTCCTTCCTGCATAATCATATTAGTCACTGTTGAAAGGTTTCTTGTGTTTCCTTCCTTGTCTTATTATTCTATCTTGTTTTCCTTTTTCTCCACTATTTATTTTGTATTTCCTTTTAGGTACCTGTTCATCTTTCTCTAGAGGCCCATATTTTAAAAAGATGTGCTGAGCCCTGATTAGAGCTTAGCAGGCTTGGGCAGTGCAGATCAGAAGGAACCTGGCTGTTTCTTCTTCTTTCAAAGTTCTCAAACATTAGTCCCTCTGCATTACTCCTGGATGACATCAGTTTCTGTAAGATCTTGTAATATCCTTTCTTCTGGATGAAAATCACATTGACAGAGTTCTAGGAGTGGACAAAATAAAGGAAACTTACATTTACAGGATGTGTTAGTTACTTTTCTCTTGTTGTTGATACAAAATACCTGATATCCAAAATTAAGGAAGCAAAGGTTTATTCAGCTCAGTTTGTGGAGGCTTCAGTCCATAACCAGTTGCCTACTAGGCTGTTGACATAGCTTAGGGCAACAACTCATGGCTGTGAAAAAAGCAAAAGCTACAAGAGCAGAAGGGCAAACTGCTCTTCCTCTTACACTGTATACAGTTGCCTGCCCTAGAGGACTGCAGCACTCATGCCCTCCCTATGCCCTCTGGAACAGGGTCAGGATATTTAGAAAGGGAGGCCCCTGGCCCCATGCTGAGTCACTTAGAAGTCTAACTTCTAGACTTCTCAAATTGACTCACTGAATCAACTGTTACACCATCCTAAAGGTTAAACAGCTGCCCTAGGGAATGTCCTCTAAACCTGTCAAACTTCTAAACTTCTCAAGTTGACACAACATATCAACCCTACACTATGTAAACTTCCTTTGATGGGCTATGTTTTGTGTGGTGTGTCAACTGCACCCTATTCTATGTAAACACATGTTCTTCTGTTTGCAAGGAGAGAAATAGGGAAAAGAGGGGCTCCTCATTCCTGTATTTTAAGACCTGGTCCACACCACTATATTCAGAAGTCTCAATGACAACAATTCCCAAGTCTTTCAGGAATTCTGTGGTATAAATCAGCTTGTTTCCTTTTAATTTCAGTTCCTGTTCACTTTCACAACAAGGCAGCTACTAATCCTGCATCTGCTTTTCTGTTTCCACAGGTTTGCTACCAGTTCTCCCTCCTGGGACCGGGGCCTTGGCTTTCATATTATTTGATCCTGTAGGCACAGGCACAGGTCTTGCTCTCTAAGTCTGTTGCTTTGCTGGCTTTGTGCTCCAATCCCAGCATGCACAAATCCCAGGCTCACCCTGAACTTTCCAGCTGAGGTGGGCTTTGTTATTTAACTTGCCCGGACAATATGGTATTTTTGATAAAATTACTTCCTGAGTGCCTGAATATTCTCTGATGTCACCCTCGCTATTGCAGAGGACATCTGTGATGACAGACAATGAACAGATACTTTCAGCATGAAACATCTACAAAAGTGAGTTATTTTGGGAGGCAAGGCAGTTGTAACTGAGAACTGTATTGTGCAGCTACTTGCTAGCATGAAAAGATTTGTTTTTTTGAGACAGGACCTTGCCAATTGGGACTGGCCTAGAATTCACTATAGCCTAGGTTGGCCTTAGACTCATAGGGTTCCTCTTGCTGCAGCCTTCCTGTTGCTGGGATTTGATGTATGTCTCACAATACCCAGCTAAAAACAATATTGCTACTGATTGGTCTCACTCCTGTGGCGAGGCTGAATGACTGAACAATCAATTTCAGTTTGTACATGGAAAAAAATATCAAGAAATACCAAAGTCATTTAGAGAGAATTGATACTGATGGCAAAAGAAAATGTGCAGCTACACATTAGAGTTCCTTCTATGAAACATTCTTTTGTGTACTTAATAAAGCATTGCCTTATTTGAGATTTTTGAGCTGTACTTTGTAGAGTAATGACATGGTTCTCTCTGGGTAAAATGCTATTTTCAGTTATCTAAATAAAAAAGTTTTCTCTTCTGGTTGAAATTCCTTAACTTATTGCAGTGCAGTTTGGGGAGAGAGTGGCAATAAGAACAGGTGTTGAAACTTTCATGGTTAACTGAAAATTCAGAATTTATATATTAAAGTAATCTTGGTGGTGTGAGATGTTGCTTCAGCTTGGCAAGACCTTCCAGATTGCAACAGTGACATCCATAACCTTGTGTTATCAAGCTCTGCATAGCTCTGCCCTTCTTGAGAGTCCAGAATGAATATGGATATTTAGTGATTGTTAAAGTTTTCATTAGAGCAGATACTCAGCTCCACACTCCTCACACATTTGGCTGCCATGTGTACAAAATCCTGCCCTGGCTGGAGATGAAGCTCAGTGGTAGAACACTTGATAACCATGCATGAATCTCTGGATTTTATGTCCAGTACCACAAAACAAAATAAGGCTCCACCTGTCAGTACATTTCACTTCTCTGCTCTTGAGCTGTGACTAGTGTTTCTTAGAAGTTTATCAGGATATTTGAAGTAAATACTTCTTCCCCCACCTCATGCATATCCATGACAGCCACTCACCTATTTATAATCAGAGTCATCTGTAACTTCTGGATTCATTTATTTTTTATTGTGTTTAGGACAGGGTCTTGCTACATAACTTGTACTTGGAGTGATCCTTTTATTTTCAGCCTGCCCTGCTCTGGATTACAGGCATGCATTACCACACCCAGGCTCAGTGGCTTGCTCAGTGTGCATGGGGATGGGGCCAGCACAGTTTGTGATCAAACCAGTCCCCTGCATGTGACAAGCAGGTGCTTAGATCGCTGAGCTATCTTGCCAGCCCTTATTTCTGGATTTTGAATAGCATCATGAGTAGTGATTTTAATTGTTATGCCTATTTGAAATGCAAGTAGTTGATAAATTTTAATAGTGTTTCATTTCCTTGCACATTTTAGACACTTCTATTGCATAGCTATTACCGGGCATTATGGTAATCCCATAAACTACACATAGCATTTGCATTATTATTCTAATGTTTACAGAAAGGGGTATTTAAGTCAATTTGATGGAAAATGACTATTCTAGAGGCAATCCAAACTTTTTTTTAATGAATGCCAGAAAGGTCAAACTGAAACAAAAAGAGTAAATGTGATGTTAAATTCCATTATTTTCAAATAAATAAAATAGAATGACATGGGTAAGAACTAAGGTTAGCTCTAGAAATTAATTTTAGGAATTAAATTTGTGTTTACTTGCAAGTAACTACCTTTCCTACTGGAGTTTAACTTTTGCTTCTTTGAACATTTTATTTTCAAATAAATAAAATAGAATGACATGGGTAAGAACTAAGGTTAGCTCTAGAAATTAATTTTAGGAATTAAATTTGTGTTTACTTGCAAGTAACTACCTTTCCTCCTGAAGTTTAACTTTTGCTTCTTTGAACATTTTCTTATTTTGATGCTTGTATTGTGTGTCTTTTTGTTGTTGAAATCATCATTGCATATATTTACCTCTGCCTTCTAACCCTTGTAGTAGAGGCTAAGTATTTATGCACAGGATGTGCAACATCTAAAAATGGAGTGTCATGAACAGTCACAGTCCTTTACTTTTATGTTAAAATTATAACCCATGTAATCTAATTTAACCCAATGAAATTATAAACTTAAAAGCTTAACAATTCTCCTTTTCAAATCAGTTACCTCCCAAGAGGGAGAAAGAGGGAGAGAGGGAAAGAGAAGAAAAGGAGAAAAGAAGAGAGAGGAATAGGGAGAGACACACAGACAGACAGAGGGAACTAGTTTTAAAACAGAAATGACATTCTTGCTTAGCTCAAGAATTCAGATTTTAAAAATAATAAAACTTGGAAGCCTTAGGGTACTAATATTAGGGTTTGGATGGGAAATAAAAGCAGTTATATCAGTTCAATCCCTACACCGTGTGAGTGCATTCAGTTGCTTGGTTTTGGTACTTCCTCAAATAGTGTTTCCGAAGGCTCCAGTGAAGGGCATCGCCCACCGGGCAAGGGCCTCGTTGACAACCCCAGGAGAGCACCTTGCCCTGCTCACAACTTGTAGTCTTTCTAACTTTGTTCCCCACCTTTTAACACTAGCTCTCCTTTTCTCTTGGACTTAAACAGGTGACCTGACTATACATCAGATCAGGAGCAGACACAGATATTTCTTGAGTAGAGGGCAGCGAAAATCAGTGAGACCAATCAAAATGCCTGAAAACTCACTAAAAATTGTTAGATAGGCAGCTAGCACTGATATTATTGCACAGATCTGGCTAACGATTTCTTAATAATAGCAATTTCTTAAATGGAAAAAATACTATACTTTTTATATAACCCCATAAGAACTGTTAGGTCCTTTGACATGTGTGGCATTATCAAAACAAAATGTTTCTAACTGTATCACAACCTATAATTACAGATCACCATCAGGCAGGGCTACACAATTGTTATTCATTATTTCACCACTGCTTCTTTAGTATTTCTTTTTGTTATAGTGGAAACTTTTCCTATGGTGGCAAAGGAAGCATCCAGGTGAGATGAAATCCTTGATGATTTTTCTTTGTTGACACAATTTGAATACACAGAAGAATTTTAAGCAAAATCTTAACATCACTTTTAGTAATCCTAGATTAATCTAACTTCAAGTATTTATACAGCAGCCTCAATTAAATAGTATTAGTAGTACTATAATAACAGTAGATATTTCTTTCTTCTTTTTTTATTTTATTTTTTAAGGAAGAGACCACAGGAGTTCAGGGTCTCATTACTTGATTGAACTCATAGTGATTTGCCTATTTACTGCCTCTCAAGGGCTGGAATTACAGGAGTGGGCCGCCACACCCAGTTGCCAGCTCACAGCACCCTGGAGAGCAAGCTCAGGGATGAAATCCCCAGTTCCTGCACCTGCTTGTAGGTGCTTTAATTCATTGAGCTATTGGGCTGGCCTTAACAGTAGCTATTTCTATCAGCACTCAGAAATAGAGTAAATATGAAATGATGTTTTTAAATCTTCCAAGAAAATTCCCCAGGAGGGGGATAGCTGGTTTGAATGGTATTTCCAGTCCTAGTTCTTTAAGGAGTCTCCACACTGATTTCCATAATGGTTGCACCAATCTACATTCCCACCAGTAGTGGAGAAGGGTTCCTTTTTCCCCACAGCCTCTCCAGCATTTGTTGTTGGTTGATTTCTTTATGATAGCCATTCTTTCTGGGCTGAGACATCTATTATCTCAGTGTTGTTTTAATTTGCATTTCACAGATGGCTAGTGATGTGGAGGATTTTTTCATATATTTATTCATTTCTTTAATTTTATCTTCTGAAAAGTGTGTGCTCGTCTTGGATGACCATTTCTGGATTGGATTTTTAAATTTGGGGGCCTTAATGTGTTTTAGTTCTTTATAAATTTTAGAGAGCAGATCTTTATCTGAATACTTATTTGTCAAGATTTTTTCCAAATTTGTAGGTTGTCTTTCCATTTTGTTGGTAATTTCTTTTGATGTGAAAAAACTTCTCAGTAAGAGTTGGTCCCAGTTGTTAATTCTTTCAAGTGTTACCTGTGTGATTTGATTTTTGTTCATGAACTCTTTGCCTACCCCTATGTCTTCATAGTTCCTCCTACTTTCTCTTCTAGGAGATTTAGTGTTTGTTTTAATGCTTAGATCTTTAATCTATTTTGACTTTAGCTTAGTGCATGCTGATAGATGTAATATATGTCTACCTATGTTTATAGCAGCACAATTTGTGATAGCCAAATCTTGGAAACAACCAAGATGCCCATCACCTGAGGAATGGATAAAAAAGATGTATTATTTTTATACAATGGAGTATTACTCAGCTACAAAGAATGATAAACTCAAAGCCTTCATATTTAAGTGGATGCTACTTGAACATATACTCATAAGTGAAATAAGCCTGACACACACATGTAAATATCATATAGTTTCCCTAGTATAAGAACTCAAAAGAAGAATTACAAATAGAAAGGAATAACACAATTAAAAGGAAAGCAAGAACTTCAAGACAAGACAATGAAGAGAGAGCAAGGAGAAGAGCTAGGAAACATGACAGAGGCAAAGCTACAGTTATATGTACAAGATGGGTAAGGTCATTAATGATCTTGAGAATCTTCAGAAGATTTTTGAATCTAGCAATTAATTGGAAGGATTCTCAACCTGATACCTGTAAACTGAGCAACTGCACTAAAGATGGCAATTTGTAATAGTAGGTTCATGCTTGGAGGGCCTGTCATTCTGGTCTTCTGAATACGTGCTGCTTGTCATGACACGCCCATTGCTGCCATGCTGTCTCTCAGGTAAATGTTTGTTTAAAAAGGAGGGGGACAGTGAATGAGGGCAGGAGACAGGAAAAGGAGTGTAGCGGGACTGTCCTGCTGCGATGCCATATATGGTTAGATTTCTAAACTTATGTGTAAACATATATAATTGTTTATTTTTATTTTAAAATATATTTTGTTTTAAATTTCTTACATTATATTTTGTAGGGACTTAAAGTTTAACATATCAATACTTGATGAAAAATACCTTTTCCATGTTAAGCCTAAGATATTTGATATTCAGACAAATAGGGAGGTTAAACTCAACAGCCTAGGTTGTATGGCAATAACAATAAGCTTCTCTTCTGGTGTGTGAACAATCTAAGTTTGCAAAGCAAAAATTAGAGAAAAAGGAGGGCTGCAAGGACAGCTAATATTTTGGCCCTAGCCTTTCAAGGTCAATTAAAACTCAGGACATATGAGAACCTGTACTGTAACATCATGCAACTCAGTTGTGTCCCAAATTTTCTGATCAAAGAGGTTATGGGACCAAAGAGGAAAGTGATCGATGATGTAGAGTATGCTTAAGGAGATTCACATGGAGAGAAAACATTCTCTCAGGTTTTCACAGAGAGCAAATAGGTCAAGCAATGGCCAAGAGTCATCCACATGGCTAACACAGACAAAAGGTCTAAAAACTGTGGTACAGGGTCTCAGGATAAATCCTGAGGGGATTTGACTGTCCTTAATTACATACCAAAGCTATAATTCTTGTCACATAGGTCTTGCTTTATCTTGGTCTTAACCATCCAGCAGAAAAGTATAAAAACATAGCATAAGAAGTAAAGCCATATTTTTATGCTGAGCTATAAAAGACTCAAGTCAACAACTTCTGACATTGCCAGGCATATGGAAAACCCAATGCTATTATGGACTGCTGGACTATTTTGGAATATTTTGCTGAATTCACACAATTATAATATTTAGATGATAAAACTAAACAAAAAAGGGGATACAAATGCATGACCATTTTGTATCTATACATTCAAAATAGTTAAGATAGATATAATATATAATATAGCTGTATATCTATCAGCTATATTCTCTTAATTCAATAGAGGGATCTGCTGTAATAGTGTTTGTAAATAGAATATCATGTCTGCATCTTGTACAACAAATAACCACTAAGAAACAATATACAATGTATTAATTATTGAAACTGTTCTAATTTGATTTGAAACTGTCTCATTGCTATTTGTTTTTCAATAAAATTATGGAAAAAATAAAAAAGATATAGAGTAAATATATACTTTATTTGGGGAATATTGTAAATATAGATATAATAAACAAGTCTTCCCTCCAAATTGTTATCCTATAATAACCTGTGTATGTTAGAAGGACACAATGTTATATTTCTTCTACCAGCAATCCGTAAATTTGGTTTTGAATTTTTAAATACCTGGAGGCAGCATATAGAATGAAGTGTTCAGTTTTCTTCTATTTGGGAGGTGCAGATGGGGTGGGCAACAGTTGTGGAAGTGAGCGTGGTGGACGCGGAGAACCCCAGGAGTCCTCACAATTGCTGGGTTTCTACCTTCTCTCTTTCTGGGTGCAAAGCATTTAACAGGACATTCTGCTCACATCCACGCTGTAGAAGTCTTCTTGCAGTGTTATCTACATACATGTTCTGCTTGTTCAAGTTTCCTGCATAGAATTGGCCTGCAGAAACAGGAGCTTGTGTACTGGGTTAAATGGCATTTCATGTTCTTTTCACATCATCATTTAATGTTTTTATCAAAAGAAGTTCCCAGCATAAAAGCAATAGATAAGAAGCATTTCTGTCTAGTGTCTTTCTGAATTCAGTCATTTTAACAGAGGTTCCACCTTCTTTGCTCGGAATGCCTCTTTCTCCTTGACCTTTTCATGGTAGATGTGAAAAATTAAAATGTGCATGTCTTCTAAATACTGGAGGAATTATAGTTTCTGCGTTTTTAGCATCTATTATAAAATCTTCAGAGTCACTGAAATATGTGTATGTTGCTTCCAGGATGCATGACCATCACCTGAACACCTGTATTTAATCATAAAGTGGTGAACTGCACTGTGAGCTGTGAGATGAACGCCAAAGTTGTTTTCCCACAATGTAACGTAGGTCTGGAGTGGGCTTGCTGCAGGACAGGCGGGAGGCTCAAGTTAAATAGAATTTATTGAACAATGCTAACTGCAAAAAATAGTATAACAAGAGAAAAAATAAATATTTCCTACTTTTATTTTCTTCTGTACCCTCAATAAATTTAAAAGCACTGTCCACATAGGCATACTATGCACTGAGACTTGTATATTTAGGCCTGGGCTTGAAATCCCAGTCTCTTAACTTTCTAATAGTAGGATTTTTTTTTGGAAGGGTGTACAGGATGTTCAGGGTCTCACTGCTAGATTGGATGCTTAGTGATCTACCTGTTTACAGCCTCCCAAGAGCTGGGATTGTAGGCATGCGCCACCACACCCAGTCTCAATTGCTGTCTCAGGGTGTCCTGGTGGTGGGGCTGGGATCAAACCCCTGGCCCCTGCTCCTGCTTGTAGGTGCTTTAATCCACTGAGATATTTGGCTGGCCCTCTAATAGTGAGAATTTAGAAAGTTGTTTATTTTATTTCAGCCAGTTATACTCATCTGCAAAAGAGAGAAAAATTTTAATTCCACAGGTGTATATGGTTAATTAAAATGTGAAGCATCTAACATAGTTCCTGCCAAGGTAAGGCAAGCTCATTTCAACTATAAGTTAGTTTCCCTCCCCTCCTAGAATAAACCTTGTAATCTTAAATTTTATAGTTGAAAATTAATATAGGTAATTAAAGTGTGAGACAAATTTCATCTAAGTTTTTGTTAAATTTGTCACAATAGTAATCATATTAAGTAATTGGTCTTCTACTCATTTGAAGAAAAAGGAAAATGTGAAGTTTGTTCAAAGAAACTCCTAATAAAATGAGGAAATGACTAGAAGTCCAGAAACCTATTCTGTAGATCCATCTTTGTCTGAAACACAATATATCAAACACTAAATCTATCTTCTCTACTACTATTTACTAGTTCACCTCCCCAGTGAGACAACCATAGACAACAATATTAAACACTAGCAGGTTATTCTTTTTCTCCGAGCCTTACGAGTCATTACTTTGTAGTTTCTTGCTTCATAATGGTTTTGTCATCTACTCTTACCTTTATATTTCCACTGCTTTTTCCATCCCTTACAATAGTGTTTAAAATTATAGTGTCTCCTAATTCACCTTTCTCATTTATTAGGGAAAAAAAAATCCTGTAGGGAGTGGCTGAGCCTCAGCTGAACTGAAGGTCAGTGAATTGCTTGGGACTAGAACTAGGCCCGTCCAGCAGGTGTCTGGCTTGGGTGTTCCTCCCTGTTAACTACAGCACAGATAGCTCTGAGCATGTTTCACTTTTAGTGTTCTCAGCAAAACACTGTAACCTTGCACTTTTGCCCACCCCCACTCCATTTTACTGTGTATAAATAATGATGCAGAGTGTGCTCGGTTCTTGCTGCCTCTCTACAGAGAGGTCAGGTCCCTCCAAATCCAGGGTTTCCTTCCAGCATATATCTGTTTTTTTCTTAATCTCCTGTCAACCCCTCTGAGGACCCTATTGGCTGTGTGGGTTATAGTGAAACAAATCAAAACACAGAAAAAAAGAGATAAATTAAAATGAATCTTCAAAGTACTTTTGCCTAGATTATTGAAAATTTAGCACCTTTATAACTAAGTGCATATTCCTTCACATATCTAGTTATAGTAACCATCTTACATACCTCAAACATGTGCCATGAATTTCAGGATTACTGGAGCCATTTGGTATTGTATATCAGATAGCCTATGTAGTTTTGCAATAAAATCTTAACCTCTCATCTGTCTATACCATCATTTAAACAGTTGTTGGGCCTTTCATGTTTTCATTGTCCACACCAAAATCTCATCACAGATAATCATGGATCTCTCCATCCTTACACTATGGGCCTAATATGCCTTTCCAGCTCCGTTCTCCACTGTTTCTTGAGGGGAATCTGAGCCTAGTATGGTGGGATATAGCTATAATCTCAGCACTCTTGGAAACTGAAGCAGAAGAATTATAAGTTCCAGCTCAGGTTGAGCAAGATACTGAGACCTTGTTTCAGTAAAAGGGATGAGTTGGGGGAAAAACACTGGGAATGTAGCCTGCTGTGAAAGCCTTCGGTTCAATCCCCAGTACAGAAGAAAGGAAGGGGTGGAATCTGCTAGGCTATCTAGACTGGGTTTGCATTTCTCCCTGTAAAACAGAACAATGAAGAAGCTAACTATGGTATGAAATTTGGAAAGAGAGAACAAAGATGCTGTCGAGAATGGTTAGGGTTTGATGACATAGTTCAGGAAAGAACCAAACCAAGGATAAAAATTATAGGTTAGAGGAGGGCAGGAAAAAAATGCCAGAAATCTGACTACGCTACTATACCAAAACTCTGTAAGCTCAGAAAGGATGAAAAACACAGAACCTGAATCTTTGTTCTTTTATTTTTTTTCCTTTCGTAGTTTGTGCAGGGTCTTACTACTATCCAGTTCGAAATCATAGTGATCCTCCTGTTTTTAACCTACCCAGCGCTCGGATTACAAGTGTTTGCCACTGCACCTGGACTTGGTTGCCAGCTCATGGAGGCTAGGGGTGGGGCCTGCGCAGCACTGGTGCCAGGAACCCCAGTCCCTGCACTTGCCTAAACAGGCCCTTAGTCCACTGAGCTATCTCACCTGCCCTTCTTTGTGATGTCTAGTGAGCCTCCCATTGGACCCTCGGAGAGTCTAATAGGATTTTGATTTCTAAAAACGTAAAGAAAGAAAGTTTAAATACTAGCTTCATGATCAAAGCCCTGTAAATGACCATTAGAAGCACAAGTGACATTGAGTAAAATAAAAACCATATTGCAATCAGAATGAGAAAAAAATAACTTATTGACTTGGTTGCCAAGGTCACCATAATTAATAAAGTCTGCAGTTATAGAGAAGAAAATTTTTATTGCAGTTAACCTGATCAGGAGCTATGTGAATGGCACTGAAGGCTCTTTGCTAACCTCGTTTCTGTCGTGCCTTTCCTCTCCTGCCTTATGCTCAGCCTCACATTCTTGTCAAAGTGAAGGCAGAAGAATTTCAGATCTGACACAGTGTGCTGGGAGATTAATGAAACACATTCTGGAGCAGAAGGAGGGTGGAAAGAAATCACAGGAAGGCTTCTGCATCTGTTATATGAGCTGATGCAAATCATCGTCCTGCTATAGCTAAACTTTCCTCACTCCTGGAGCCCCTTTCCCCACTTTAGGATGTCTATCAAGTCCTGCTGCACACTGGCAAATTAGCTGCTCCAGCTCAGTGTTAGGAGAAGAACAGCATTGCTATTACCAATGCTCCATATGTCCCACAGGCCTGAGGTGTTTGCACATTATAGAGGGGTGTACACAACGTACATTTATAATTACCATAGGCACTGTGTGCACCCTACCAAAATTTAGTTAGAAATTTTCAATTTTTGTTGTTGTTTTGTTTTATTTTGGCAGAACTGGGGATTGAACTCAGACCCTTGCACTTGCCAGAGAAGCAGTTATTCTACTGAGCTATCTCCCTGACCCCCTCCTTCGATTTGGATACTGTGAAAAATAGACACAGTAGAGTGAGCAGAAAAAATTTAAAACATCAAAAGCTTAAAGAAATAAACAGTGGAATGGTATTTTAACTATCATTGCTAAATCCAAGATGCTAATTCCCAGAATGACTCAGGAGTGTCCAGAGAGAAAGATGGGGTACCCATTCAGAATATGCTGGTGCTAAAAGATGGCATATTCCTTAGGTAAGGAGGGGATGTTTATGGAACGTGCACCATGACTGGAGATCCCTGAATAGTGGTCATTAAAGATTGTGCTTCATGAAATTAGATGATAATTGCAATTCCAGCACTTGAATAGACTCTGTTGTGATCGATAGGAATGGGGTGTTTGGAACAAAATAGTAAATGAAGAAAACTCTGTAATCTGGAGATTTAGTGCTATCAAGGCAAAACACAAATCTTTCTTCATTTACTTCTTGGCATCGCTGAGCAAAGAGGTGACCCTTCATCCTGAATCAACGATAAATTTTAGAAAGGAGAAACCAAATAGCTTGTTGAAGTCACTGAAGGTTTTATTTCTTATGTGGATGACAGAGTTATAAATATCATAAAGAATGCTTAGTTAGACCCCGCAGCTGGGATTCGACTCCAGTGTGCCATGCAGGCTCTGTCCCCGAGGCATGCTGAGATTGAGATTGAGACTGGGCAGTGGTGCCTATAATCCCAGCATTTGAGAGGCCAAACACAGGTGGATCACTATGTAGTCAAACCTATGTAGTGAGACCCTGTAGACCTTACTAAAGAATACAAAAAGAAATATATTAGTAAATAAATAAAAAGGAATGGTTAAGAGGTAGAAGCAAGGTCACATAGAAGGGCTATTGGATTTTGGTTATATTATTTCTAATTAACTTGAGGATTTAGAAAAAACAATCTATGACAAAGAACTCCTTCATTATCAAAGTATATTTCGACTCTGACCACTCCAGATCTTTTCTTTTAAGAGCTCCTTTAAAAGTGGGCAAATCAGACATGAAGCTCCATTCACAGAATATATGTGTAGGATTTTCTTTCTCCTTCAAACACAAGTTAGAGGATTTCCCTTAAAGTAGATTTCAAACAAATTTCAAAAAAATAAAATCAAATAAAGTAGATTTCAACCACCAAGTGTTTTTGGGGAGCCAGGAAGAACAAATTATTTTATATGAATATCTATTCCTTGCTGTGTACAGAAATAGCTGTAAAGATACATCTACATCTAAGTACATAAAATATACATAAGTATATAAAATATGCATTGAATAGAAATTGTTATACAATGTTAACAAAACACTTACATACTTTATCTTGTCTTTTTGAGATGACTCTTTTCCTTTCAGAATAATTGAACAGTATGTCACCCTTTAGGCTTTTCATACCTATCTATGAAAATGCTTAGGAAGGACTTGCTATTTTCTGAATGATCAGGAAAGACCTTTCTGCTGCAGTTTGTGGAGGTCGGAGTCTGAGCCAGGAAGAAAACACGTCCCAGGCAGACAAGAAGCACATACAGAGACCCCCAGGCACGTGAGTCTCAAGCCAGTAGTGATTCTGCTAAACGAGGCATCTGAGATGCTCTTTGCCAAATAAGCTTCATAATGTAGTTTTCAAAAACAGTTCTTTGTTTACACATACTTAAATATGTATTTCAAGAGAGATGGTAGAATTAGCAGAAATATAATTGGATTGCGATGTAGCTCATACTTCCAAGTTTTGCCAATAGCATGTAATTTTGGAAAAAGGCCAGAATTTCTACTTTGGCCAATCTGTCTACTTTTTTCTTTTAACTTAAATTAAATGTATTTTTAAATTTATACATAAAAATATAAAGCAGATGCATATTATTGGGATACTGTATGATGTTTCAATGCACGCATACATTTTATAATGGTCTAGTTAAGCTAAGTTACCTATACCAAACATTAATATAAACATCTAACTTTTTGAAATGAAGTCTTTATAGTCACTATACTGCAAAATAGCACTCCAGCACAGCTTATTCTTGCCTATCTGCATCTAGTGCTCACTGAATAATCTTTTATCATCCCTCTTCCTCCTATTCCTTCCCTTGTCCCACCTCTCTCTCTACCTCTGGTTCTCACCATTTTATTTCCAAATCCTATGGGATCATTCAGTATTTGTCTTTTTGTGCCCAGCATAATTCATTTAACATAATGATCTCCAGCCCCAGCTAGGCTGTTTAAAATAACAAGATTATCTTCTCGGTCAGACTGTCAGATTCTATAGTGTCTGAGTACCACATATATGTGCCACAGTTTTTGTATCCCTTCCTCAGTTGATGGACACTTAATTCGTTTCCATTTCTTGGCCACTGTGGGCAGCGCTACAACAGAAGTGCAGATGTCTCTTCCAACACAGGTTTGCTTCCTTTGTGTATATACCCAGTAGGGAGGTTGCTGGATCCTACAGCAGTTCCACTTTTAAGCTTTTTTAGGGAAAGGACTCACACACTTTCTCCATTCTGCTTGTGCTGTCTTGCATTCTTGCCAACAGTGTGCAAGACTTCTCTTTGTTCCATATTCTCTCCAGCTTGGTTATTTTTTGTGTTTTATGGTTTTGAAGTGGATGTCCCTTTTTATTAATTGCATCATTCTATATTAATTGGTATCTATTTACCATGTCAATAAAATTGTACTTAAAAATATCCTACCATAAAGGGGCATTTGAGAGATTATCCTTATGTTTTGATTTTTTTAATCTCTAAAACTATTTGATTATACAATTTAATGTTTGGATCTTATCTTAAACCAAAACTGAATTATGATAACCTATCACTTTATCAAAGTTACCTTTATCACTTATGATGAGTTTTGCCTTAAATTCTATTTTGTCCAACATAGCCAAAGCAACCTTTTCATATTTTGTTGTTTATAATATCGTCTTAGTATATTTTTTCCTCATCCTTTTCACTTTAACCAGATATAATAGGCATCCAATGAACTGCTTTTTTTAAGTCAACAATTTTTTTTTCTATTTTTTAGTAAGGGTCTACAAAGTTTTACTACATAGATAGGTCTCGTAGTGATCTGCCTGTTTACAGCCTCCCAAAGAGCTGGGATTACAGGTCCACACCACCATGCCCAGTATCAATCATCTTCTCAGCACCCCCCCGGGGAGGGGGCCAACACAGCAGGACCAAAGTCCCAGCCCTGCATCTGCCTAGGCAGGCGCTTTAGTCCACTGAGCTATTTGGCCAGCCTAACAATTTCATATATGAACACCATGAACCCATCTTTCATCACAATCATGGATGAAAATAAATTTCCACAAAAATTTCTTAATGACCTTTTCCATATCTTTTTATAAATATCCTATATCTTATTTAGGCTGTCTTATAAATAAGACATAGACTTTTTGTATATCTTCCTTTTCTAATCCATTTCTCTTTTAATAAGCTAGTGTGGTTATCTTACTTAGTTTCTGATCCATATTTTATTTATAAGGGCATGTTAAAGTTTTTGTTTATATGAAACTGAACTTATTTTTCTCTCATTCATGAAAGGCTTCACATATTGTAGGATAGAGAACTCTAGATTGATGGTTCTTTCCTCTAATTATTTAGAATGTGATGATTCATTCTTGGTTCCATTATCATGGTTAGAATGTTTTCTGCTAATTGAATTGTCCTTTTTGATCTTTATTTTCCTTTTGCAATTTCTATTTGACATCTGCCAGGATTTGTTACCCAATTGCGGTCTCCTAATCCTCCTCCTCCCTTTAACTATGACTAATCTGATATTTTGCCAAGTGTTAATTTTTTTCAAATGTGTATTTTCTAAAAGTTCTATTTTACTATTTTGCAAATTTGCTTATGCAAACAAAATACTTTTGTTTTTCTTCATTATTTTATTTACTTCATTTAAAATCCTAGTTATTTTATGTGCATCTCTATCAGTAATGTAACATACTGAGATATGACAGTTTTTATTTTGTGCATCAATTATTCTTTCTTTTCTTCTTTTTTTTAATTTAGAACAAGGTGTACAGGTAGTACAGGGTCTCACTGTATAGATCAGACTCATAGTGATCTGCTTGTTTACAGCCTCCCAAGTGCTAGGACTACAGGCACACACCACCAGCCAAGTCTCAATCACCAACTCAGCGTGCCCTGGGGGTGGGACCAGCAGCAGGCCCTGGGATTAAACTCATGGCCCCAGCATCTGCCTAAACAGGCACTTTAATGCACTGAGCTATTTGGCCAGCCTACTTTGTGCATTATTACTCAGGACAGCTCGGCAAATAATTTCCTCGAAGGAGGCTTCTGTTTACCTTGCTGGGAGCCTCCTCTGCTAGCTCTTAAGCATTTACTTCCGCAGTATACATCTTAAGTTTGGAATTATTATCTCGATTGAATACCATTCAAAAATATATCACAAAAGGTTAAACTAATATCCTCCCTGCAGAGTGGCTTAACCAAAGGTATTGTATTCTAACTTACGAATCTGGGAATCAGCAGTGTGGTTCTGCTACTGTGGGTCACGTTAGATGCACAACGGATGGCTGGATGTGGTATTTTAGTGACAAGCCAGTTCAGCAGTCCTGTGGGGTCTAGCTGGTCTTGGCTGGCATAGGTCACACTCTGGCAGCAGCCCATCACAGAATGAGTTCCAGTGTCTCTCATGATCCAGCAGGCTGTGTGAACAACCTGTTCACACACAGCCTCAGAGTCCCCTGAGGACAAGTAAAAGTGTGCCTGGCCTTTTGGGGCTTATGGTTGGGACTAGAATTCTGTCCTATCTACCACATTGTTTGGCTAACAAGTGACAAGACAGCTGGAATGCAAAGGACAAGGAAAGAGAACCCAGGAAAAGGTGAATACCAACTATTTTACAATCATATTACCGTTTTAGCTCTATCTGAGCTTTAACTTCAAACATTAATCTCTAAAAATGTTTAAGGGATCAATAAATTTACTTCTCACCACATGCATATCATTTCTTTGTTCACTATCCCGTATTTTCCATTATTTATGAATACATTTTCTGTTAATTCTGTTAGTCAAGATCTCCAATTACACTGTATATATCTATAAATAATTCTGTAACTTTTAAATGGTATTTAACTCTGTAAACCTTTTATGTTGGCATCTGATTTCCCTAAGAATTCTAGAGGAAGAATTCTATTGTTTTGCAATATTTCCTGTGTCATTCTTTGGGTATAATCTATTCTTACTTTCTGCCTAGATGTACATTATTTTTCTATTAACTTTAAGTAATATATCATTTTCATAGAATGGATTTAGGCATGGATTTATGTACTTATATATGTTTTTGTTTTGTTCTGGACAGTAAGCTATAGTCACATGAAGCTCCCATTTTTCTTTTTCTTTCTTTCTTTTTTTTTTATGGCGGAACTGGGGATTGAACTCAGGTGCTTGCCAGGGAAACAGTTTTTCTACTGAGCCATCTCCCTGGCACCTCCATTTCTCTCAATATTGATGTATTTTCTAAAATTAGTTATTTATATATAGCTTTTCATTTCATTATTCTATTATTTAATGTGGATTTCATGATAGATACATACTGGACTTTCTTATTCTATTCTGAACTTCTTTTAGAGACATTTTTCATCTGAATTTTCTTAAGATTAACAGTTTCTTTCTCCTCGGCAATGTGATTAAAATTTTTTTGATTCCATTTTAAAAAGAATACTAAATACTGATAAATTCAATAAATTTGGTTGTTATGTTGCATTCAATGTATGGTTTCAATTTTCTTCTGTTTCTGTTTCTTTTTGTATGTGTATCTCTCTCACTCATTTTTATTTCCGTTATTCATACTGACTGACAAAGTGCTATCTTTTTATTCCTTGTTCACTTTATTTTAAATTGTTTTAGTACATGTTTGTAGGACCTAACGATTACGGTTGTTATGGTGAGCTGGTAACAGCACATAAGGTATCTTAAGTCCTTTTTTTCATCTTCTTCTCTCCCCTCCTTTACTACATTCCTCCATGTACTGGTCACTTCCTTTTTGCAAACCATCCATTTTCCTTTCCCAATTTTTTCATTTTGCTTTATAATTTATTTTTATTTTGGATGTCTCATATTAAAGAAATTGTGGTATTTAAATTTGTATGTCTGATTTATTTTATTTAACATTATGACATCAAGAGGCATCCTACAAAATGACTCCTGTAGAGATTCTAAAATTTCTTTGATGGCTGTATATTTAGGGTTTCATTTAGCATGTTCACCATTTCCTTATATTTTCTGCAAAGTGCAGTTGGAGTTAGATATTATAAAGTGAAAATTATATTATTAGGGGACCATGTTGCCACATAGAAAGTGATATACACTTTCTTCAGAAATTCATAATTTCAAGGGCTGGTGAGATAGCTCAGGACTAAGTGCCTACTTAAGCACAGGTAATGGGGTTTGATCACCCACACCACATGCCACACTGGCCCTGCCCCAGACCACACTGTTATGGCCCCCGAGACAGGGCACGGCAGTACATGCCTATAATCCTAGCACTGGAGAGGCTAAAAACAGGAGGACCACTACGAGTCTGAGCTGCGTAGTGAGACCCTGTACCATATACATTAAAAAAGAAATTAATAATTTTTATGCTGTATAACTTTTATGATTATTAACCATGATGTTCACAGTGAGACACATTAATTTACTGACAATTGTAAAATATTCTAGTTCTGCACTCAGGTTTCACTAGGTAGAATCATTCTGTAAAGAGATTCTGATTTACCAGCTATTTGGTTGCCTGGAGTACAAAGAGCAAAGAAAGATAATTTATTTATGTATTTATTCATTTATAGATTCAGTATGGGGTCTTTTTGTTCCTAAGGCTGGTTTCAAACTCCTGAGCTCAAGCACTCCATCTCAGGCTTCTAAGCCTGGTGGGCAGGGTGGGAAGAGGGTACAATTTCTTCCTCATAATTTACCATTTATCCAAATATTTACTTTAACCCTGAGTGTCCTTCAACTTTTACAGAAGAAACTTGTTTCTCTCTTTGTTCTCAGAAGCTGTTAATCTTAATGGTTAAATTGTTTCATCTTCAGCCAAGTAGTCAAAGTCCTTCTCAGTAGCTTTCTCGCTGTGATTTGGAAAAAGGCTTCAGGATCCTCTTTCAATTCCTCTTTGCCTTCCCAGAATCAGCTAAGTTTTCAAGAAGCTCCACTTTCTTTATTTAGAAATCTCAATCTGGGACCCAAGTTTATGCACTGCTTTTGCTTCAGAAAATTGCTTCTAGACTTTTTCCATGGACAGAGCTCAGAATCATGTATTTTCTATATGAAATATAACATGTATTTATACTAATAATGTCAAATCAAATTTAGGACAACTCTTGATTTTCACATGTTCTCATCAATCTCAAGATCTGTGTTGTTTTTTGTATTAAAATATGTTTTAAAAGCTATTACCTGTTTACTTTATTATTTAATTCACACACAATAGGTTTTCTTATTTTTTGTTTTCGCTGGTGCAGTATGTAATGCCTGGAATTGAACCTGCACTTGCCTAAGCCTGCCTAAACAGCAGTGTTAGACCATTAAACTATCTCACCAGTCTCACAACAATTTGTGGATAACAGTGACATGACTTCCAACAGAATACTTTATAAAATGGTATAGTATTTTTCAGTTCTTTTGGTTCTTCCATGTTGTCAGAAATATATCAAATTGTCACAATTTAACATCTCCTAGAAGAGTTATCTTATGTAGTGTAATGCTTCTAGCAGAAGACACACTTAAAGTCAATTTTATTTTCTTTTTAGAAATCATTTTGCTCTACATTTAAGCTGCATTCAAACTACTTCTGCACATTTCCTGATGACCACCTCCTGGTAATTTGGGGAATTTTCTGCTCTCAGGACCACCGCATGCTGTGGTTTCTCGCCTCCATTCGCACCTACACAGATTCTCATTTTTCAGATTTTATGCCTTTTTCTCTTCTATTTAAAGTTTTGGTTTCCAAATATATCTTCTCTCAGTTTTGCTTCCTATGTTGGGGTGAGTTAACTATGCTAATTACCTCTTGGGTTTTTCAAGTCTGTTTAGCAGTAAATCCTGGGGTTAATGACACCTCATGGCTATGACAGGAATCTAGATTCCCTTCTGAGTCCTCTTCTCCAAGCTGAAAGTGCTTGCAGAAGTGGTCAATTCCATGTCTACCTCACATTATAAAAGGGGAGGGAATGTTGAAAATGGGAGGAAATGTTAAGAAAAGAACAACAGGGATGGATAGATAGCTCAGCGGACTAAGCATCAGCCTGGCAAGCGCAAGGACCAAGGCTCAATCCCCGGTTTTGCACGCTGTGCAGGCCCCACACTGAGCTGGCCACTGAAAGCAGGTATGGTGGTGCAAGCATGTAATCCCAGTGCTGGGCAGGCTGAGATAGGAGGGTCACTGTGAGTCAGAGCTGTGTAGCAAGGCCCTGTACTAATTAATAAATAAATAGATGTATGTTTTTAAAAAAGAAAAGCAGCCAACATAAAATAGAGATCAATGGTCAAGTCCAGAACAACTTGAGAAATTAATAAGAAGAATAATAATATTGACTTTACAGTTCATGGAATAACATCATAATAAAAATATTTATTTGCCCATGTTGGTGTAAGGAGTTTAGTAAACTAATGTGAGTGAAGTGGAAAAGAATCAGCTCCTCTCTACTGAATAATTCTGTTAATAATTATAGAAGGACTGAGAGAAATAAAAAACCATCAGACTAGAAAATCAGTAATTATGTCAGTAACATAAATTGATGCTAAAAATAATACAATGTGTAAAAATTTAAAGAGAAGGTTTTCTTACTACTTCCATATCTGTCTTCCACTTGGTTCTTATTTCAAATGAGAAGGCAAATGGGAGGAGGGAGTGTGAACAAAGGAGAGGAGAAATAATTTAAGGAGAAGCAAGATGATGGTACAGTCTCAAAGAATTTTTTGTGTGATATTAGTTAAATTGAAAGAGAAGAGTAGCTTCCCAAAGCCATGAATAGATTGACAGAAAACAATTGGGCCAATTGCTTAAGCACATGAGGTTGACACTATCAGTAATAAGAACTATAGACATTATGTGGCTTTGACATGAGAAAATGTACTACTTCTATAACGTATTTATAAGAAAGAGTTAAAACTCAACCCAACTACAACAAACAATCCAGCATCAAACAATCCAAAACTGAGGGATGCTCTTTAATAGCTTGTTTTTCTTTTCATTAGTGGAGAGGTCCTGATAAGAAAGAAATGCCACTGGGCTATTACAAACCAGAGGGTAATGAAGAGACTGGAGAGCTACGTGTAAAGCAATACTAGATACTGAAAGAGAGAAAGAAAACTAATGGAAAATATTCTCAGGTCTAGTAAAATGTACATATAAGCTAATAGTAACTCAGAGATGGTAGTTTTCAGTTTTTGTAATTGTCTCACAGCTGTGCAATGTTGATGTTAGAGAAAAGTAGGTGGAGTATTTGGAAATTCTCTGTACTTTTTGCAACTTTACTCCAAATCTAAAATTATTTCAAGGGCCAGTGAGATAGCTCACTGCACTGGAGCGCTTGCTTAGGCAAGCTTAGGCAGGTGCAAGGGACCACAGTTTGATCTCAGGCACCACATGTCTTTACAGCCCCACCGTCAGGGCAGACTGAGAAAGAAAATGTATAAATAAATAAAATTATTTCAAAATACAAAATTTAAAAATGAAAGTCATATGGCAAATTTATATCACCAACACAACCAAGAATTTTCATTTCACTTTTAATTGTTTTGGTTTTTTTATTTGTATGGGGTTGGTTATTTATTAAAGGTACTTACTGGGCCGGGAAGATGGCTCAGTGGAATAAGCACTTTTCTGGCAAGCATAACGGCCTGAGTTCAATCCCCAGTGCCAGGAAAAAAGAAAAATAAAGAAAGCTACTTACTAACTTCATAGATTGACAATTTGTTATATGTGTTGTTATTTTTTCTTTATTCAGTATTGTTTATACATTTATCTTCTAATCCTTTCAGAATAGTTTTTTGGTTTTTTTTTTAGTGTTGATTACATTAATTTTCTGATTGTTCTATCTTGTTCTTTCATGATCTTTGGATTCCTTCTACAGTTTGGGATCTGGTGGGTCCTATATTTTAAGCATGTATCCCTTTCAAAATTTGTAGGAATCAAATTTTTCCCAAATAATGCCAAGCAGAGGAATTTCATTTTGTCTGGTTGTGCTCAAGTGTTTTTATTTGATTTTGTAGGCTCATTTTGAGAGCCCACACTTGGAGTCCTCAGGCACTGAACCCTTCCACAGTATGTGTCCTCTCATCTAGCTCCTTCCAGGCAGAGGGGGAGCTGAGAGAAGGTTTGATGTAGCTGCTTGAGCCTGGAAGCCCGGCTCCTACCCCTCACCCTAGAGTGAGTAAAAAATTTCCCTGGGTGTTATATTTTCAGTCAGAGATGGAAGTTCTTTCTCACTTTATAGTTTTGTCTCCACTACCTAACAGATTTTCCTTTACCTTGAGCCTGGTTCCTTCATTTTTTTAAAAGTCAGATTTTATTCATCTTTTTTTTTTTTAATTTATGTTCGTAGGTACAGTGTGGTTTTGTGTTGCTATCTTAGTATTTTACATTGTCATGTTTTCCAGCTTAGTTCTTAAAGGTCAACCTATATTGTCGAAAGTCTATAAAGGCATTTTATCTTACTAGGATCATTTTAGGAAAAAAATTCAGTACATTCTTTAAAACTAAAAAAATACTTTTCTTGACCTATGTAAGTAATCTGTACAAGCATGCCTATGAGCAAGTAACATAACTTTCCCTGAAAATTGTCTCAGTATGCAAAACATGATTTTAGCAGAGCTAGTCTACACTTAGAAGTGGTTCTTGGGCCTGCCAAATAGCTCAGTGGATTAAAGCATCTGCAAGCAGGAGCAGGGGCCAGGGGCTCGATCCCCTGACCTGCCATGCCACCCCCCACCAGGGGGTGCACTGAGACAACAACTGAGACTGCTGGTGATAGCACATGCCTGTAATCCCAGCTCTTGTGAAGCTGTAAACAGGCAGATCATTATGAGTCTGATCAGTAGTGAGACCCTGAGCACCCTGGAGACCCTTCCCTAAAAAGTACAAAAAAAGAGAAGTGGTTCTCCTATTCCTTCTTCTAATGTTGGGGGAAGGAAACATTGGATCTTATAGTTGGTAGCATAATTACCCCTCTTCTCTAGTGCATTTCAGTTTTCTTTTACCTAATAGTAGAAATTATATTTTTCTATGACATGGAGATCAGGAAATACATCATTTTATTCCATAACAAATAGAGTAGGTTTCATGTATGTTCATAGATGAATTTGTTTCGAGCTTTTCTTCAATGAAAATACCTCCCTGATTCTGTGTGTGTGTGTGTGTGTGCATGTGTGTGTGTGTTTCTGAATACTTCAGTGGTGCACATGCAAATACCCTTGGAAGGGGAATTCACCTCATTATTTTGAGTATAAATATCGAATTGTAGGTGATCTTGAAAGGTGATAGGGTAGAGATTTCCAGAGATAGGATCTGAAACTATGTTCTCTGTCCCAAAAGACACTGAAAATCTACCACAAAAGGACTGAGATCTGAGAACAAGAAGTGTTTTTATTGTTAACAAATGCTACTATTAAAAGATGATTTGTTTAAAAACCACCCATCAGATATCACCTTAAAAGGCACCCAAATTAATAGCTTGTTCATATTTCTTTATTAAAGTAAATTGTAAAATACAGATACTGGAAGAAACACATTTGAATTCTTTACTGACGATCAATCTGACTAAGCTATCTATTCACTGTCAATTGGAAAAGAAACAAGTTGAACATTCACTGCTTTTGTTTTTTCATCCCTCGCATGAAATGAGTAACTGTGGAGGTGAAGCTTAAGTCTGTGTTTGAGACAGTAAGAGAGAAGAAATAATCTTGTGTTTTTATGTATGCGAAACTTTCCTCCTTTCAGTTATGCAGTGAAAGAATTATTGTTATTAGGTCTAGTTTATAGATCAGGAAATGACTCTCCAGGCCTGATGGAGTCACGCTGTAGCTCGTCCCCATAGCGTGGGTAAGGCAGAGGTCACCAGGTTCTGAGGTGGCTGACACGGGTGTTAGTGAGGAATTCTCTTAGTGAGGTACAAAGACAGGAAGAGAAAGCAGAAGTGTCCACACCCACAGCTGTGACGAATGGTCCCAAATGAATGTAGCCAAATTTTACTCTGTTTGGTGCCAGCACCCTGGCTCTGTCCTCTCCTAGAAGAAAGGAAACTGGAAATATTCTTTTTACCTGGTGGGCCATGCTGCAAAACAAAACATAGCTGTTTGTCTTGTTCTGTCTTTCTTGATTTCTCTATCAGGAATTTTTTTTTTTTTTTTTTTTTTTTTTTTTTTTTTTTTTTTTTTTTTTTTTTTTTTTTTTTTTTTTTTTTTTTTTTTTTTTTTTTTTTTTTTTTTTTTTTTTTTTTTTTTTTTTTTTTTTTTTTTTGTCTTTTTGAGACAGGGTCTCACTATGCAGTTCAGGCTAGCTTTAAGCTCACTTTGTAGCTCAGGCTGGTCTCGAACTCACAACAATCCTCCTGCC
>PVKA01027520.1:0-30432 GCA_004027165.1 Ctenomys sociabilis
TTTTTTTTTTTTTTTTTGCCGAACCAGGGATTGAACTTAGGGCCTTGTGCTTGCCAGGGAAGCTCTTATTCCACTGAGCCACCTCCCTGGCCCCTGGCCCTGATTTCTTGAAAGTAAATTATTAAATTAAAAAATGAGTTCTAGTTATAGTTATGCAAATATAACCAATAATAAAAAACGTTTATTTTGGAATAAACCTAAGCTTATCATGTCTCGTAATTCTCTGAAAATGAACAAACTCATTTCTTTACATACTTTGGATAATATTGGTGATGGAAATAATATTTAATCAGTGCTAGATACTGGAAACAGCCCATTTGTTTTAGAGTCTGAAAATAGAAAATTCCTGTCTCTGGTCTGTTATGTTTTCATACAATACTTATGAAATTCAATTCTGCTTCTTGGATTTTTTTTTTTTTTTAATCTCAAAATTTCAACCTGTTGGGGCTGGGGAAATGGCTCAGTAGAGTAAGGGCTTGCCTGGAAAACACAAGGGCCTGAGTTCAATTCCCGATTCTGAAAAAAAAAATCAACCTTTTATAATCTCCTTTTTATCATGAATCTTGGTTCCAAAAAGAAGGAATAATATATCTGAATTTCTAAAATAAATTTCATAAGTCTAAAGAACTAACACTCATTTATTTGTTGTTATAGTTGCATCTACAAGTCTTTATCCATATACTTTGTGTGTGACTTTTAAAAAGGTGGGCATGTATTTCAAGTCAATCCTGGATTCAAAATTACAGATTTGAGAGGAAGGAACAGGACTGCATCAGATGGACAGAATAAAAATGAAAATCAACATAAAAATGTTGAAAGATTTGTATGGGCTGTGGCATGAATGAAATAACTTGCTATACTACTCGCGGTTTGTACAAGAAAGCAATTCCTTAATAGAGTATGATGCAAAAAAGATCAAATCTTGACCCTCTTCTGGAGAATCACAGGCATAACTGCATAAACATCCATAACAAATTCTTAAAGTAAAGAGCTCCATAATAAAAAGCATAGGTCTGAGTAATGAATAATGGGCAGATTTTATGCTATTGGAAGAGAGTGCTATTTAAGATGACCATAATCTAAACCTGATTTTACATTACCTCATCACTGCAGTGAGACTGGTGTTTAAGTAACTTATCAAGAGTTAGATAAGACTGGCCAGATAGCACATCAGATTAAGCACCTATTTAGGCAAATGCAGAGACCTGATTCAATCCCCAGCTTTTGGAGCCAGCCCCACCCCAGGCTGCACCAGGAAGGTGATTGAGAATGGGTGTGGTGACGTGTGCCTGTAATCCCAGTTGCTTGGGAGGCCAAAAGCAGAAGGATCACTATGAGTCTGACCTGTGGTGAGACCCTGTAGACTAAATACATAAAAAAAAAAGAGATGTTTTAACCATCTGATAACAACTGAAGATGTTACAACTAATTGATTTAATCCACAAGCTTCACTGCACCTTCAGGTCTCATTAAATAAGTCATTGATTAATTTTGTTACTCCCAAATGCCATGCAACATTACACCCAGTATCGAGGAGCTGTAATTTCATGCACAATTTCTGATTCTCAGATACCAACAAATAGAGTAACACTGCCAAATGATTACAACAGTGTGGAGAAAGCAATATATTATTATGTCTTCTACAGTACATTGGAATATAAAAATTAGATTTATTTCCTTTGTCTTAAAGACAAAAGAACTATGACAGAAGGAAAAATTCAAATGAGGACAGCACTTAGAAGGATGCTTTGAAGCAAGTTGCTTATAACACAAAGTAGAAATCCTCAGCCTTACGGCTAGCCATTATTTCTCTTTAGGTACTGAATAAATTGCGAATTGTCACTACATGAGATGAAGATATTTCTCATCTTCTGCTAGGTATCACAGCAGCTGAATGTTAGAAAGTGTCAGGATACTCTGTGCGGTGATTTCTCAGGTAGGATTATGGATCATAATCAAGAGATATGATGATGGGCTGGCCAGAGAGTTCAGTGGACTAAAACACCCGCTTAGACAGGCACAGGGACTGGGGTCCGATCCCCGGCATGTAGTGCTAGCCCTGCCCCCGTGGCATGCTGAAACAGCGATTGAGACTGGATATGGTCATGTGTGCCTGTAATCCCAGTGCTTGAGAGGCTGAAAACAGGTAGATTACTACGAGTCCAAGCTATGTAGTGAGAGCCTATAGATCCTGTACTAAATACATTTAAAAAAAATGAAGTATGATGAACTCTCCAGAGGTTGGGACCCACCAAATAAATCAGAATTCTAAGGATGTGTTGTATTTTCAACGATGGTGTATTTCTTTCCTTTGTATATTTTTTGTTGTTGCTGTTACCTTTTTTATGTATTCGATACTTGGTACAGGGTCTTATTACACAAATACCAAATACATAACTTGTACTTATGACCTGCAGTGACCCTCCTGTCTCAGCCTCCCCAGCTCTGGATTGCACATGTGCATCACCACTCTTGGTCTCCGTAGCTGGATCAGTGCTCCCCCGGGGCAGGGATGGTGCAGCATCCCTGGTGTCAGGATTGAACCCAGTCCCTGCATCTAAGCAGGCTCCTAGTCTGCTGTGCTGTCTCACTGGATCTATGTTTCCTTTTTAAAGTTTTGTTGCTGTTGTTTAGTTTTGTTTTGCTTTCTTTGGTTTATAGTGTGGGTGGGGTTGAACTCTGAGCCTTGTAGTGCCAGGCACACTCTACCAGTAAGCTTTATGCCAGCTCTTAAGCATATGTATTTGCAAAAGCAATTTTCTGGTTAAAATAATGTAGTGTAATTTTGGCATGCTGTTGAAGAAATTAATTAACTAGTAATTGGTGCTTGAAGAAATACATATGTGTATATATACAAAAGCATATATAGACATATACATGTATGTCTATATATTCTCGTCCTAAAATAAAATTGAATGTAATCCTTAAAGCAAAAAAATAGAATCTTATACAGTAAAGTTGAATAATATTAGAACAGTTTTTCTTCATTGTATGGTTCCAAGAACTTAAATGACTAATTCCATATCACAGAAGAAATCCATGTCAAAGCTAGACAGTTCCCATGTGCTCTCTCTGCAGTTAAGCGACATTAAATTTCAAAAGTGTTTAAGTTGCACCAAGTTTAAAAGGTGTGTACTGCAAGACCCCCCTCTTGAATTTACTGGGGATGAGGCTGCATATTTAGCCTAGTCCCTGGGTCTTGGGCACCGGCCTATAGTACTGTTTATGACTCTTAGAAGATCTCAGACTTGGGGTATGAGGAAGAGCTGACTAGAACCACTATGCCACCTTCACTGCCGAGCAGTAACAATGGCATCAAACCACACCCAAGAAAATGGTAAACTGTGGTGACTACTAATTTGTGTTAACTAAATAAACTAGATTCTTGGTTATATAACAAAACATAAATCAAACCAAGATATATTTTACTGCATGTAGCTGATAGGAAGATAATGTGCAATTTGTTCACAGTTGTTGCCCTCCTATCATATTATTTTGGAAGTATTTTTTTGTTTTGTTTTGTTTTGTTGTTTCTTTTTCTTCAAAATAAATATTTAAATTAAAAAAATAAAATTAAAGATGTTTACTAGGGCTGGCCAGATAGCCCAGCAGATTAAAGCACCTACTTAGGCAGATTCAGGGATTGGGGTTTAATCTCCAGCCTGCTGTACTGGCCCTGCCCTCAGAGTGCACCGAGACAGCAATTGAGACGGGGCGTGGTGGCTCGTTCCTGTAATCCCAGCACATGGGAAGCTGAGAGCAGGAGGACCACTATGAGTCTGGGCTGTGTAGTGAAACCTTATAAACCCTGCTAAATACATAAAAAAGATACTTACATATAGCTTTATTTAAACAATAAATAAAATCTTTTTTTTAATCACATTTAACATTTGTGATTAAATTCCATTAAGCCTAGATTTAAAAAGCAATCTTTTTTGTTTTTCTTTTTCTTTTCTTTCCTTTAAATTTATTTATTTGGTATAGGGTCTCACTATGTAGCTCAGACTCGTAGTGATCCTCCTGTTTTCAGCCTCCCCAGTACTGGGATTACAGACATGTACCACTATGTCCAGACTTGGTCACCGGCTCTGTGTGCCTGGGGATGGGGCAGGCGTGGCATGCAGGACAGGGATGGAACCCAAGTCCCTCTGCTTGCCAAAGCAGGCACTTAGTTCACTGAGCTCTCTCACTGGCCCCAAAGCAACCTATTACACACATATATATATATATATATATATATATATATATATATATATATATATATATGATTACAAAAGAGATTCGAAGGTAGTTCAATTTGGTTGCATTTTTATGTAAGAGAGAAATGATTGAGAATATAATTTGATATTGCTTCTTTCCTGCACAAATACAATTTTTCTTTTCACTCTCAGTGGGTATTTAATGGCTCTTTGAGTTCTGAGAATTATGGAGTCCCCAGGCTTGGACACCAATTCAGTTTCTATGTTAATTTCCATGACATGAAACCAAGCAAATCATTATGGTGAGCAAGACCCTAACAGCAGCCAAGCACTGGCCTGAGCATGGGTGGTAGGTGGATTGCTTCCAGGGGGCTTTGCTGTCCTAGACAGTGCAGAGCCTAGAGGTTTTAAATATTCCAGTTGGATATGCTGATGAGACACAACTGGGCTTTGACCCTTAATTAGCTACAGGGGGGGCATGGCAGGAAGAGGTGACAGAAGTCTGGACATCATTTGGTGAACAGAGACTGGAGCCAGTTATTACATTAACCTATTTTTAAGAGGAGCAAGTGGACACGACAAGTGACATGTTAGTGGCAGCCGAGCTCTCTATCCAGCAGAGACTCCTCGAGAATAATGCTGAATTGTTTTGCCTTCGGCGACGAGAATTTCCAGTGGAGAAAATGGGCAGCTTTTAGATGACTCATGAATTTTTCAGGCACAAAATGTGTGGAATGGCATTGTAGCTTTTATTAGTACACATATAAGCTGTGTGCTTTTGCTACTGTGTATTTAAGAGAAAATATAAATGTACCAAACCCTTGCTATATGTATAAATTCCCACATAGTTGCATATGAAGAAAACTGTTCTTCCCCTGTAGTCAACTGCACTAGTTTTGTTTCCCCTGCTGGTATGGAAATGAACCATCCATTATTCGTAAGATACAGAGGAAAATGAAAATAAAATGGGAGGGAAAATACTGTGCTAATTTCATCATGCATATTTAAATAACCACAAATAAATAGGTATTTTCAAAAATACTTAAAGTTCCGTGAAAGATTGAGTCTCCCTATACACATTACTGACATTTGTATTTTATTTCTGGTAAGCATTCAACATAATTAGCTTTCTTGAGCTAGAAAGAAAGAAAGTGAATGAGTTCACTGTTACAAAGTGCTTCTTATTGCACTTTCAGAGTCTGAGCTTCTTGCTCCTTATATTACATTCAGCATTACAATGCTTTAATATGATTAGAAGAACATGGGGGGCTGGGAGATGGCTCATAGAATGAGTGCTTGCCTGGCAAGTGCAAGAGCTTGAGTTGAGTCCTGTATTCCACCAAAGAGGAAGAGAAGAAGGAGGAGGAGGATGAGAAAGAGCAGGAAGAGAAAGGAGAAGAAAGGAGGGGTGGAAGAGGAGGAGAAGGAGGAGGAGAGGGAAGAGGAGAAGGAGAAGGAGGAGAAAGAAGAAGAAGAAGAAGAAGAAAAAGAAGAAGAAGAAGAAGAAGAAGAAGAAGAAGAAGAAGAAGAAGAAGAAGAAGAAGAAGAAGAAGAAGAAGAAGAAGAAGAATTACAAATGTAAAACTGTTAAATTCACACACAGACAAAGCACCCTGCCATGAGGACTGCAGGTGGACTTAGGGTCTACTGCACCTGAGGAAGATTCTGATGCTTCAGCCAACTGTAAATGTCTTAGAGCCATCCTTCTACTTCTCGATATTATTGAATATTCTGTATCAAAATTCGCATCACTCCTCTCTAATTCTTGTCTTCCACTTCAAAGCCTTCAGCAAGCAAGTATAAAACTTTGATGGAGCCTTGCTCTATTTCAATTATGTTGAGATCTATTCCAAAGTTTAGTTCAAAATTGGGAGGTCTTAGCCCTTTCTGTCTGACACATTTCAGTCTACTAGTTAGAATAAGGTTTTCCAGTTATGTGCTTCTGTTTCTATGCCAAAATGCAATATCAACAGAATAGTAATAGTACATAACAAAGCAGTTAACCGGTGAATTTGGGTGTTTAAACTCTGTATACTTTAAAGGTAGGACTTTATTTATTTATTTATTTATTTATTTATTTATTTATTTTTATGTATTTAATTCAGGGTCTACAGGGTCTCACTATGTAGATCGGACTCATAATGATCCTTCTGTTCTCAGCTTCCCAGGTTCTGGGATTACAAGTGCATCACCACACCCAGTCTCAGGCGTACCCCAGGGGCAGGGCCACATGGTATGCCAGGGATCTAACCAGGTCCCTGTATCTGTTCTCTCTCTCTCTCTCTTTCTTGGTCTTCAGGAGGCCTCTCTGTTGGTGGAAATTTGTTGGTGTGTCCCATAATGTTTCTCAGGGTGGATTCTTTTTTTTTTTTTTTCTGTATTTTAGGGAAGGGTCTACAGGGTGTACGGGGTCTCACTTCTAGATCAGAAATATAGTGATCTCCTTGTTTACAATCTCCCAAGAGCTGGGATTACAGGCCCACGCCACCACGTCCAGTCCCAATCACCATCTCAGCGCGCCCCGGGGGTGGGGCCAGCACGGCAGGCCTGGGGATTGAACCCCTGGCCCATACACCTGCTTGCAAGTGCTTTAGTCCACTGAGATATTTGGTTGGCTATGCAGAATCTTATTAGGAGTTGAAAGTTGTTTTTACTACTGGTAAATTATTATTCCTGAAATTACAGCTGAAATCCTCAGCTAACAGGAAGCTCACTTGCATTCCAGATGTGCAGCACTAAATGATTACCCGCAGGTGAAAGGAGCTGTGATGCTGGCCCATTGAACGGGAGGCCCGCAGTGAGCTTATGCATTGGTGTCCTCCTGAGGAGCAACCCAGGACCCCCGATTAGGAGTTCTCCAATTATTCAAATGCCCCATTTGCCCTCTTAGTTCTACTGCTATCCATCAGTCAGCATTAGGCTATAGCTCACCCCCCTTGTCAGGTCTGCAAATGGAAAATTTACATGCATAAAAACAGACTGGAGTTCTACATGAGGCCCTCCCCCCTCCCACTTTTCCTACTTCCTACACGCAGATTAAGATGTATTTGCATACAAATCTTATTCCCTTGTCTCAGAGACCCGCATAATGCCACCTGTCTTTTCTGAAAACATTCACAGGGAACAGAGGAGGTTCGTATGACTCAGATAATGCATCTAGTATGAATGAAGATTGTGTGACAGGTACTTCTCATGGAAAGAAATAGACAGCAAATACATATATGCAAAAATGCACCATTTGTCACCCAAGAAATGCAAATGAAAACAATACTAACACTCCATCTCCTGCCAGTAGGAGTGGCTGTCATCAAGAAACCAACCAATAGCAAAAGCTGAGGGGTTGTGATGGGGACCAAGGAACCCTTCTCCACTGTTGATGGGAAGTGTAGACTAGTGTAGCCACTATGGAAATCAGTGAGGAGATTTTCCAAAGCTGGGGAGAGACCTCAGCGGCATAAGCATCTTCCTACCTAGCACAATTCCCAAGTTGGATCCCCAATACTGAGAGAGGGACAATCTTGAGACACTTCTTGGCAAATAGTTGCACCTTGAGACCATGTTCATAAGCGAAATAAACTAGACACACATATGCAAATATGACATAGTTTCTCTGGGAGGAGAAACTGAAAATGTAAAGGACCAAAATATATAATAAATTTTTTTGTCTTTTATTTATTTATTTGGTATCAGGTCTCACTATGCAGTTCAGACTTGTAGTGATCCTCCTGTCTCAGCTTCCGTAGGGCTGAGATTAGAGGCATGTGCCACTGTGGTTGGACTTGGTGGTTGGCTTAGCTCCCTGGGGACAGCATGGCATGTGGTACTGGGGATCGAACTTGGATCCTTGTGTTTGCCAGGAAGGCACTTAGACCACTGAGCTATCTCCCTGTTCCTATCATAGATATTAGAAAACAGGGGAAAGAATGTTCTCATCAGAACAGGAGTGAAAGAGGGGGAAAGAATGGAAGGGAAAAGAAAATAACTGAGAAAAAGAGGAAAAGACAGAAACAAAGCTTTTGTAAACAGGGAGAGGAAGAGGAATTCTAGGGAGGGGATAGGGATTTGGGGAAAAATGAAGCACGATAAATGCAAGCTCAGATTTCCTATGAGGAAAGGGATCCTTATGTACACCTAAAGTATATCAATATACTTAATTAAGAGAATAAAATAAAGGTGAAGAGATAGGACAGTGTCCCTCTCATTAAACTAGGGATCGCCCCTGTTTCTGCTTATGAATTGGTAATTGTTAGTTACAATTGGACCTTTAGAAATGTGTCTTCCTTGTAGGAAAAAAATGAATTGTTCCAAGTTACCTTTTCATTGCCACAACATTGTCAGACTCCCATCAGCACAGTTATGTCATAAAATCAAGTTTGCTTCAGAGAGCTTTACACTTTAACTCCAGCAGGTATAGTGGTATTTATTTATTTATTTATGAAGGGTCTACAAGGTGTTCAGGGTCTACAAGGTGTTCAGGGTCTCACTACTAGATCAGACTCGTAGTGATTCTCCTGTTTACAGCCTCCCCAGAGCTGGGATTACAGGTGCACACCACCATGCCCAGTCTCAATTGCTGTCTCAGTGCACCCCAGGTGGGGGGCTGGTACAGCAGGCCTGGGGATTGAACTCCTGGCCCCTGCACCTGCTCTCAAGTGCTTTAATCCACTGAGCTATTTGACTGGCCCTATAGTGGTTTTAGACAATTAGTTCCACTGGCACACATGAGCCACACACCTGTGTGAGTATTGCCATCTTTATTACCTCTGTTTTATTTGTTGTTCGTCTCCCTAAGCCAGCCCGTCAGTGAGTCCACCTTGGTTAGATATGTTTTGTATCAGGCTTTCTGAGAAATGAGGCACCCAAGGGGATTCCATTGATTTTCCATCTGTGTCACAGTCCATTTAAGGCAGAACAGCACACGCTTGTGACAAAGGCAGTGACAAATGGATATGTGCAGGAGAGACAGCGTCAACATGACAGAAGGAAATGATGGAGTGTAGCACCTGAGAGCAAAATCAAAGTGACATTTAAGGCAGCGAGTGACGATGAAATAGATAGGTGAAGATGGGCTCTGGAGTTAGATAAAGACAGACTGCAAAATGCGCTGTTAAGATTTTCAAAACTTTATGCCAGCTCAATACCACAGGGAACTGTGTATCTAATAAGGGAACTATTTTGTATATAATTGAAAACCAACCAGCATAGAGTGCTGTTTAGAATATATTTAGTGTTAAATTAAATAAGTTCAATAATGGTGCTTCTACCCAAAGTGGTGTCACACACCTGTAATCCCAGCACTAGGGAAGCTGAGGCAAGAGGATCATTGTGAGTTCGAGTCCAGCCTGGGCTACAAAGTGAGCTCAAGGATGGCCTGAGCTGCATGGCTGCATGGTGAGCTTCTGTCTCAAAAACACATAATAAAATAATAATAATAATAATAATAATAATAATAATAATAATGGTGTCTCAGTTTGTGTGTGCATATATGTGTCAATCAAAAGTCTGCTGTACTGGTAAGGATGAAATTATTATTGCTCATTAAACATGTAAATACGAACAAGGGATGCTCTTCCCAAGGTGCAGCTCTGTGCTCCTAGCATTAGGCCCACAGGCATTCATTCACAACACAGCTGTCAATGTTTGTGTGCCTCGCAGGCCACCGTAAGCTGGGCTACATACACAGAATCCAGCCAATGCTGTGTACAATAGGAAAGAGAAACCTCATAATGCTGCTGGGAGTGAGTGTAGCACAGGTGCAGCCGTTTCAAGAGCTCTACAGACGCCATAATCTTCATGCAAGTCACTTTTAATCCAAGAATCTGACTTTTTATGTTTAATACCTTGTTTCAGTCTTCTGTTTGCTGCTTACTTTAATTTAACTTATAAATATTTTTGTTGGGCTGGGGAGACATCTTGGTGGTCTAAGTGCCTGCCTGGGAAGCACAAGGACCTGGGTTTGATTTCCAGTTCTGTGTGCAGTTCTGGGCCTCGAAACTGGGCATGGTGGTACACATCTGTAATCCCAGAGCTGGGGAGGCTGAGAAAGAAGGATCACCATGAGTCTGAGACTCTGTACCAAATAAATACATAAATAAATAGAAGATTAACATGTACACTTTTGCTATTTTAAGATAAAACAATGATAATGGAATATGGTACAGCTTTCACATACAATGAAAAGTAATTCAGATCCCCTCCTCCTTTTTCTTCCTTTTCCTTTCTCTGTCTTACCCTCTTACCATCTCTCTCTCTTTTTCCATCCTATTTCCCTCCTGCCTTCCTCTCTGGCTGCCTGGCAGTACACAACAGGTATGGTTAATAAGTTCCTTCTGTACCAACTAATTTTGTTTGTTTGTTTTTATTTGGTAAAGGGTCTCTATACGCAGCTCACAGTCATAGTGATGTGGTACGGGGGATCAAACTCAGGACCTTGTGCTTGCCAGGCAGGCGCTTATGCCACAGAGCTATCTCCCCAGCCCATGTTTCAGGCTTACCACACAAATTACACAGTAGTTAAAGTTCTGTAAGTAACGTAATGACCTGGACATTGATCCTGAACCTCTTGAACTTTCGTGCAAAAAGAACACTCTGATCTTTGAAAAGAATTATTTTATCACTAAGGATGGAAAAAGAATGGTGTCTGAAGTATCTCAAGGAAATGGTGACAGCCTGAGATCCTACCGGGGCAAGGACAGACTGGTAGCTTCCTGCAGTCAGTCTCTGGGTTCTTCCTCATCCGGGGATATAACCACGGTGTCTGTGCCGCTGCTTGGCCTCTAGCCTGTGCCTGCTACCGGCCTCCTTAAAGGCTTAAGCCCGAAGCTGCAGCAGTGCTCGCAAAGCACTCTGAGGAGGAGTGCAGAGCTTCCTGGTTTCTGCAGCTCAGGAGACAGCGATGAGACTTCTCCAGAAAACAGGGCTCCCAAAGCCACACGCAACGGCAGAGGAGGCCCGAGAATTGGCAGCTCGCTAGACAACGTCCTGCTTTTATTTTTCATTTTTTAACTCATTTGGCACGTGTTTTTATTTTATCACTGAATAAAAATGATCAATAAAGGTATAGGTGGGCTGAGCAGATAGTTTGGAGGTCTAAGCCCCTGCCTGGCCAGCGCAAGGACCCAGGTTCAATCTCTGGTACCACATGCCGTGCTGGCCCTGTAACCCCGGGTGCACTGGATCAGCCACCAAAACCAGATGTAGTGGCACAGGCCTGTAATCCCAGCACTGGGGAGGCTGAGGCAGGGGGACAACTATGAGTCCAAACTGTGTAGCAAGATGCTGTAACAAAAAAAAAAAAATGTGAATAAAAGATACAGGTATAGTTGTAAATAAAGGTTGTGACGAAATATCACAGCACTTCATATGTTATACAAGGCATTATGTATGTGAAGAAATTAAAACTATTCACTCTTTAATTTGTCCTTGAGACCTGGTGTGGTACTGTGCAACTAAATGATATTTAATATGTATATTTACAGTTGATATTTAGGTTTGGATATTAATGCATACTGACATGCAACAAGCTGCTACTCTGAAATTAATTTTCAGCATCAATGTTAATAACTATGTATATATATAAAAATTTATCTTCAAGTCAGACAATAACAAAAGATAATTGAATTTTTAAAAGGGTCTGAAAGATAAAGGTTATTGGTAAAAATAAATTGTTCCTTTATGGCAATATTCTTAATTTAGCCAAACATCTGGACTAAAAAAATTCACAGATGAACTATGTCTCAGAAGAAAACCTGGCAAATTAAATTGGGTGTCAGAGAAAAATTGGATATCACACAAAAACTTACTTAAATATTCAAAATAAAGAGCAAAATAGGGATAGTTGTTATACATTTGATTTGCTACTTCTGTTACTTCTGTGACAAGTAATGATTACATCATTAGAAACACAATTTAAGAGTATTATATTGCTCTTGTTCTTATTTTTTACCAGACATTCCAGTCATTGTATTAGTGTTACTCTTTGTTTATGAATAGTACCTGAGATAATAAATCACTTCTATAGAAATGCATTTTTATGCCTAGTATCACTTTCTGTATATTTTTCTTCCTAGGAGCCCATGTGCACTCATGCAATATTTGAAAAGACAGAAGAGGAAAAGAGATAGTTTCTCTTTCTTTACTTATTTTTCTTTATGCATTTGGTTCTATAGGGTCTCACTGCCCAGCTTGGATTCATAGTGATCCTTCTGCTTTCAGCCTCCCAGCGCTGGGATTACAGGTGCATACCACCACGCCCAGACGCTGGTCTGCTCAGCCCACCCTGGGGTTGGGATTGGCGTAGCATGTGGTGCTGGGGATTGAACGGTGCTCCCCGTGCTCGTGCAAGCAGGAGCTTTAGTCCGCTAGCATCTCTTTATGCTAGTGTGCTTTTCCTCTTCGTAGTTCTTAGCCAAATTCAGCTCACAGAGCCACATCATCCAATCTTTCCTTAATTTTAGCAGAAATAAAACAGGTGCCCCATCTAAAAGTCCACGATTAGTATTGAATGTCTCCAGTTTCCATTTTTCTGCCTTGCCTTACTTCTTGTTTTTTCCTTCTTTTCTCCTAATTTATTTTTACTCTGTACATTTTATGACAACAAGAAAAAGTATTTGTATGAAAGATGAGCTAAAGTATCAGGTTATTTTAAATATCATTGTAAACAAATCTCTGTCATACATAGAGATGAGCAGTTTATAAAACACTATCACTTGAAACATATTTTAAAATGTACTAACATCACTTCTTGGGCTTTTGGCTAAAATCAAGTATCTATTCTGATCAGTTTAAATTTTATTAACATGCATAACAGAATACTGAAGCCATATTCTAATAAATTGCTTCATTCACTAGAAAGTGGAAATGATAATATAAATGAATTACACAGAAACAAAGGTAGTTAAAAAATAATTGGCATTGGATTTGCTGCTCAAGGTCCCTGAAGTCAGAAAATTGTCATGGCTAGGTCTTGGGCATTTCTATCACGCTATCAGGTCCTGTGTTTCCATTGTCCTTTGGGCGTGGCCAGGGCAGACGTGCACTCCTGACTCGGGCCTCACTCCCATGAGGACCTGCAAGCTCACTCTGCCCCTACACCGGAACCCAAGGGGAAATGTTTCCAGATTCATCTTTTTAGACATCATGCCGTTCTCAGGACTACTAGGCTTTCAAGGCCCCGCATCACTGTGAGCCCAGGAATAGACAGCAGAGCTTCCCCTGTGCTTTTCTGATGAGCCTACCCCCAACACTGCTGCAGGTACCTCGCAGATTTTTTCTTTCAGGCACTTAATCTCTGGGCAGCGCCTTGTACTTCTTCTCCACATCATCATTGTGACTTTTTCTCTTTTCCCTGTATTACAACTTAAGAAATGTTATTTACAATTTATCTGATTCATCTGTCAAAGAGCCAGCATGGAGTCATATGAAGTGAGAGCTTCTTAAACAATATCGCTTTGTTCATTATTCTCCATATCTCTACTGCAAAATGTTTTCAGAAGACATTGCAATTAAGAAGGTACATTGTTGATGAATTGAAATTTCCTGTTTTCTTTCCTTTCTTGTGTCCTGAGGTACTATGATGATAACTTTTGTCTGATAGATTTTTTGCAAGAAAAAAATACTTAAGGAAATGCTATAGTAAGCTTCTAATCTTAACAGGAGCACTTCGGTCTTGAAATTAGATTCGTAGATTCTGTGGTCAGGAAATGTAGCAAGATAAAGCAATTTTTCTGTATGAAACATGCACAGATATTTAGAGATAAGAAAGAAGATGGTTTGATCAAGTTAAATGAAAGTAAAACATACACAGAACCAACTGGCACAGCAAAGAAAAATGGCTCAATGGCCTCATAGGGTTTTTTTTTTTTTTGAGAGAGAGAGTAAAATCATGTCTATATTTATGCACCTGCTCTGTATTTAATACTTATTCACTGACGTGTACAGCAAAGATAAATATGGGTGTAGCAGCAGTGGCCAGTGGCTCAAGTATGATAAAAGGGGTGGGATAAGTGAGTGAGGCTTGCACACATCATGAAGATTGATAGTTTGAGAATTATATTTTGAGTCCTTTTTATCATTATAATTCTCTCAACCCTGACCAGAAGAAATGAAAGAGGGTGTACCTCACACATTTCCCCCCTCTTCTCAGTACCAGGGATTAGAGTTCAGGACCTTATGCTTGCCAAGCAGGCACTTGTGCCACTGAGCTGTCTCCCTGGCCCTGTGGTATACCTGTAAAGCACTGAACACTTCGAAAATGTTCAAAGCAAAGAAACAAATACATTATACTGACTCTATAAATAGGAGCCATGAAAACTGAACCCAAGTGAATGGACAGCCACATCTGTGGTTTCAAGATACTGAAAGAAACAAAACAGAACAAAACAGGAGAAAATAAAAAAGAAATGTAAAAGTATTTCCCAAATCTCCAGAGCACAGGACTATTTTCTCCAATGAATATATTTAGTAAGTGGCTACATTTCTGTAAGTGACATCCTAAGCAGGTGGGGAATTTGAGAGCAAGATTTCTTCCTTATTGTTAAACCAGTGTGAAACTGAAATGTTTTGTATAGGATCCTTATGTAATACACACCTGAAGACTATTTTATCACAATGAAAGCACTTACTCATCTTTGTAAAATAAGAGAGATTACGTCAAATAATCATGGGTAGAAGAACGATGTGTCCTTACCAAAAAGACCTCATGCATGTGCTTTCCTCATAATTACCTATTTGCAATGTTTAATTATGAAGCTAAATGTTTTTCTTTGCTGGAAGGAAGTTAATTTAGCAGTTGCTTCATAAATGATTTTATGCACATAATCAATTATGGAGCTAAACAATTATTCATATTCATACTTTGGAAAACACACCTATGATATTGTGTTTTGCAGGATACACATTAACTCCATCTTCCTCCATGTTTTGTTGATTTGCATATTAATTCATTGTGAATTAATATGCAAATTATGCAACTATGTGGCAAGTGTTGTGTTCAGTGGGGGCTATTAGCAATGAAAAGTTCAAATAAGTAAGGAAATCAGTGGTGTGCAAAAGGTTGATTTCTCCTGGGACGGCATCACCATAGTGAACAGAATCCTCATATGCCCTCCTATCCATGGCCCGGGTGTGCGTTTCCTGTAGAAGTCACTTTAATGTGTCTAGATTCATGACTATGCTGGAATGCCACTTCTGGGATTATGTTCCATTATACCACAGAAGAGATTTGTGAATGTAGAACTTCCTACGTCAAAACAGAACCCCAAAAGAGAGATTACTGCCATGGAAACGAAGTCAGAGTCATTGTCTGGCTGGCTTTGTGATGAGATGCTCATTTAACACACAGCAGGGAATAAATGGTACAGGGCCCTAGGAGCAGAAAGAGCTCTGGTAGATGGCTGGTAAAGCAGCAAGGCCACTTAGAGCCTCATGGAACTGATACACGCCAGCAGGGACATGGGGTCTTAGCTCAGAGCCACTCTGACATTTGGACTTCAGTCTTCTGAGACCATAAGCTGACAGCCCAGCTAAACTTTATTAGAAGTACCTGGCCTCAGAAATCATGAAATAATAAACAGGATTGTTTCAGTCCCCAGGTTTATGATGTGCCCTGTGGTTATCATAGAAAACTAACTCAGGGAAATGCAAGTGTAAGAGTGACATCCTAAATGGTTTTACAAAGCTTCCAGAACAGGTGATACTTGCATAGAGTCCCAAGGAATTTCCAGATAGCTTTGTGTATTGAAACGCCTGGTTAGGCAGACTCAGGGACCAGGGTTCTTTTTCTGGCATGTTGTGCCAGCCCTGCCCCCAGGGCACGGTGAACCAGCGACTGAGACTGGATGTGGTGGCTCGTGCCTATAATCCCAGCACTTGAGGCTGAAAACAGGAGGATCACTGAGTCTGGTCTCTGTACTGAGACGCTGTAGACCCTTGTCTACACAGGTAAAGGGCACAAAGTGAGAAAGATCAGGGCATTGAGCAATGAAATCAATAAGAGTGAAACAACGTGGGAGGAGAAAATCCCATTTTCACTTTCCCCCCCAACTCCGCCTACCTCTGCCCCCATCAAAGGTATCCAGATCCTAATTCCAGAAGCCTGTGACTGCGATAACACAGGACATCTAAAAGTAAGGGGCTACAATTAAGAATCTTGATAAGGTAAGGTCACTCTACTTAATTTGGGGTGGTCTTAAACACAAACATAGAGTCCTCCAAGAGTTCCTGTAGAGGGGGAAGCAAGCTGATAGCAGGAAGAAAGGGGGAAGAACCAAAAGCAAGTTTGGTTGACGGAAGTGATGGACCACGAGCCAGGACAATACTATCTCTAGAAGCTGCACAATATTTACCTTATTATTTTATTTTTTATTTTAGGGAAGGGTCTACACTAATAGATCTCACTAATAGAGGTCTCACTAATAGATCAGACTCATAGTGATCCACTTGTTTACAGCCTCCCAAGAGCTGGAATTTACTTATTTTTTTTTATAAATGTATTGGTATAATTTTTTTTTCATTTATTTTTATTTTATTAAAATACAAATGTCAATCAGACAGTTTCAAGACACCTTAATCATACACATTCGATGAATTAATACATTGCAAACTGTTTTCATAACGTTTTGGTATTGTACAAGGTGCATACATGATATTATATTTACAGATATCATTTTAGAAGATATCTCTTATCAGTGAATTAAGAGTGTAGTTGCTTACTTATCTTATTTTTTTATACCTGAATTATATCAAAAATTCAATAATTATTTTCCTAGTGGATGAACATAGTACTAAAAGCCGACATAATATCATGTCCAACCACCATTAGTGCAGATCTTGCCTCTCATAGGATTATGTAGAAGCACAGCGATATCTATCCCAACTGTACTGTCTATACACACATCATGATTTTTTCTTTCTACAACCCTTCCTTTGTCTACACCTGTCAAAAGTGGGCACTCCATTGACATTCAACTAACTTAGGTGCTTGAACTCGACACCACAATCCAACACAGTCCAGCATTCTACAACCATAGTGAGTTATTCAAAGAAACTGTCGACCATATCCATTTACAGCTCAGCTTAAATCAATTGAGTCAGATAAGGCAAAGTGAATGGCATATGCTGCAGGATACTAATCAGCTTTTCTGCTGGATGGTTAACAACCTAAGATCACAAGTCAGAGTTGGAGAAATAGAAGAGCCAAAAGGCCAGCCAACATTTTGGCCCTAGCCTTTCAAGGTCAGCGAAGACTCAGACATAGGAGAACCTGTACTGTATTGGTACAATTTAGATAATGACCACATTCGCTAACGTGAACTTGTACCTGCCCATGGCATATCTCAATTCCTCCGTCTTTCCCTCTCCCCTCCCTTCATCCCCTCTTCCCTTCTTATTTAAAAGCTTTGTCATCATTTTATTCTCTTATTCTCATTTTTCTTTCCCTTCTATCCCACCCTTCCCCCTTTCCCCTTGAACAACTTCACAATATCCATTATACATTTCAGTTCTCTGTACACTTTCAGTTTGTCACACTAGGGAGACAACTCAATGTTTACACTTGTGTGTCTAATTTATTTTACTTAAGAGTATACTGGAAAAATAAAAAGGAAGTCCCTGAAGCTCTGCCACTTACATTAGACTCCTAACCCCAACATTATCAAATGATAAATGCCACATTCCAACTTTATCCATTATTTGCAATAGTCAGAGAAACCTAGTACAGGAAGCAAAGCTGCCCATTCCCTTCAGATGTGGAGTGATTAATGTAAGACTACTGTGAAAATTGGCCCTGTATTCAAAGTCCTTAATATCAATATGTGATATATTAGCCCTCACAATAACAATGAAGCTCTTCCCAATGAAATTCTCTAATTGGATATAATATTTTTGCTGTCTAGGATAAGACTACAGAAAAGTTTGGTGATACACAGACCTCACACCCTGTAGCACTATTAAAAGCTTTCCTCTGGGTGTATCATAAAGACCCAGAGTTACTCTCATGCAAAAAAAACCCTCTATATTTCCAAGTTATATTTAAAAACTATATAATCTTTCATTTTTCCCTGGAGATTTTACTTTGCTGAGAACTGTATTCTCTTAAAATTGAGAAAGTAAGGTAATATACATTTTATTCACATATATATTTGGCAGGAAACTTTAAAAACCTGGTTTCATTCATTTCTTTTTACAATGCTGTCATCAATTCAAAACAATCACAAAAGCTAAGGTTCTGGTTAAAACATACTAATAGAAGATGCATTCGTTTAACTGAACTGCTTTTTATATTAATTGAAGTTTGTATCTATTAAATTAGTTTGCTACTTTCAAGTGTATGAATCACTTTTAGTATTGAGTTCTGTGGGATAACATTAAAATTCTTCAAGAAAAATCTTTTTTCAAAGCTCAGTGGGTTTAGTTGGTGAACAAAACTGAAAATGCTAACTGTGAGGCTGTATTAGTCTTGTAGCTTGAATTTTTTCTTTAGGATGATTTGGATCAAAATGTTTTTAAATTTCTTTTAAAGCCATAGGAGAACTCATGAATTTTGTGTTGTCTTTGCATACTATAGCTGTTGGAAGACTTTACTTCTCTTTTATGGTAGAGGCCATTGTGTCTTTGTTTCTGTTGTACATCTCCTAGATGGAAATGTGTAGCCGGTATTCTCTTATTACTTCACTTTTAATGTTGCCATATTTTTATAAAATCTGACTTCGGTTATAAGCTTATTTATTTATTTTTGTTTTATTGAAGTATAAATATCAATGAGACAGTTTTAAGATACCTTGACAATATGGATTTGATAAATTAATACATTGCAAACTGTTTTCATAATGTTTTGGTATCATAGAAGGTACATACATGATATTATACTTACTGACATTGTTATATCATATGTCTCTTATCAGTAAATAAAGAGAGTGTAGCTCTTTGTGTATCTTATTTTTTATACCTGAGTTACATCAAAGATTCAATAATTAATACTTTCTACCTTGCTATTTTCCTAGTGGTTGTCCATAGTACTAGAAGCCAACATAAAATCCTGTCCAACCACCATTAGTGCAATTCTTGCCTCTCATAGAATTATGTAGAAGCACAATGTTATCTATCCCAACTGTACTGTCTATACACACACATCATGATTCTTCCTTTCTATACCCCTTCCTTTGTCTACCCCTGTCAGAGATGGGCACTCCACTGTCATTCAACTAACTTAGGTGCTTGAACAAGTTTATTTATTTTTATGTATTTCGTACAGGGTCTACAGGGTCTCATTGCTTAGATCGGACTTGTAGTGATTCTCCTGTTTTCAGCCTCCCAAGCACTGGGATTACAGGCTTGTGCCACCACTCCCAGTCTCAATCACTGTCTCAGTGCACCCCAGGGGCAGGGCTGGAAGGAACCCTAGCAGCTGTGCTCTGCCTGAGCAGGTGCTTTAATCCCCCGCATCTATCTGGCCTGCCTTGACTTCGGTAATAAATTTAAAACAGGGGGAGAGCATACAATTTTAGAAACATTTTTTATCCAAGTAATCTCAAAGAAAAAATTAAAACCATGAGACTAATACAGTCTCCCATTTAGGCTTCAAGGGTCTACACGAAATTTCTGGACAATAAACTGCAGTACCCATCTGGGATCTTAGGATGCATGAATTATCTGCCTAAGGTCTAGTACCTCTTAATATCCATTAGGGTCAGAGCGTGTCAGGTGGCTGTTTCATCTGGCAATAAAAAAATTGTTTTACACTATCCAATGGCTCTTCCACTAAATAAAGAGGGGATTTAAATACCTTTTTATAATTTGCAATGATTCATAATGGGTCTTCTGAGAATGATAGAAGTTTAGAATGCACCTTTAGCACTGAGGCATGGCCAGGAAGAACTGCTCGGTTTACCCAGGGAAACCCTCTGATGTCCCGAGAGCGGCAAGCATCTTGAACAATCTAAGATCACAGATGGCTGCTCTTCTCTGTGATCCAGAAAATTCATGTGGACTTGATACCTCAGCTGTGCTTTTTCTTTGAAGGTTCTGTTTTTCTCGCTTGACTTGGAGAAAGCAAATCACCTTTCTAGTGTGAATGCAAATATACAAAGAGTAACTATGCGTTCTTTTTTTTATACAATTCACTGCTTCTGAGAATTGTCATTATGCTTCAAAAAATGCCGTCAAGTAAACCTGAAGGAAATATTAAAATCCATGTTGAAATATATCCTTCCTCTGCTGATCAAATATATAACACATAAGAATATTTTAATCATCTTAGTGCCTCTGCATGGTTGTGAGATTTTCACATGAGGGAGAAAGGAGCCCCTCAGCCCCAACGTCAACTAACTGAAGCAGTTCTACAACCTACCTGCAGGGTTCTTCTGTTGATCCTAGAGCACTCAGGTCAAATAAGGTCTCCTTTTCCCATGACGATTGTCACAGTCTAATGCCTCAACAGAGGCCAAACCAGGAATGTTAAGTAACACAACGGTTAGTTAGCATCACCCTTGTGTACATTTCTCTGACTTCTGTGCTAATCCCAGCTGGATATTTCACTCCCACTTGCTAGGTATAAAGGTCAGATTAAAAAACAAATTTCTTACAAATGTCTCCAGAAGTTCCTAAACACAATCCCATATCCTCCCTCAAAGGTCAACACTATCAAAGCTCTCACACTAAAGTCCCCCCTAGTCCCCCAGTATGACATTTCCTCTTTGCATAGACCCAATACACTAGGTGCTTTTCCTCTACTAGCAGTCTCTAATGGTCTTCAGCTGAGGGGTCCCTTCCTTCCTCTTCACATGGAGGTCTGTATTAATGATGCTTGTTTCTGTCTAACTTGGCAAGTACTCTCAACACATTGAATTAAGACCCCACCCATCCAGTGTTATAACCAATGTTTAGCTTGAAAGGTACATCTGAAATGATTTTTGTTTCCAAGTAAGTTCACACACTGATTTACTAGTGAGTTACACTGTAGTTTATAATGGGGGGGGGACTCAATACAACCGATAACAATGTTACTTGATTTATTCCTTCCTTCCTTCCTTCCTTCCTTCCTTCCTTCCTTCCTTCCTTCCTTCCTTCCTTCCTTCCTTCCTTCCTTCTGTACTTCCTTTCATCCTTCCTTCCTTCCTTGCTCCCTTTTCCTTCCCTCCCTCCCTCCCTCCCTCCCTCCCTCCCTCCCTTCCTTCCTTCCTTCCTTCCTTCTTTCCTTTTTCTTTCTTTTTTTTTTTTTTTTTGTTTCTTTTAGGGAAGGGCCTATAGGGTGTTCAGGGCTCACTACCAGATTGAACTAGTAGTGATCCACCTGTTTACAGCCTCCCAAGAGCTGGGATTACAGGTGTGTCATGCCCAGTCTCAATTGCCCTCTCAGCATGCCCCAGAGGCAGGGCCAGCACGAAGGCCTGGGGATTTAAGACCTGGCCCCTGCACCTGCTTGCAGGTGCTTTAATCTGCCGAGCTATTTAGCTTGCTTTCATTCTCGCTTGCTTGTCTGTCTGTCTTTCTTTCTTTTTACTTTCCAGATATAACCTTTGTAAAAGATGAGGCTATGATAATTGTATCCTCTAAAAGAAGAGAAGTCTTCTTTTAAGTTTGTCCTTTAAAGCCTATCAAACTTGTTGCCTTTGGAACTTATTTTGATCAGACAATGAGTTTGCTCTCATCCTGCATGTGTATGCTTGTTGCCTACTCAGCAGCTCTGAAAGTTTCTTACTTTTTACCTAAAGCATTACTATTGTTAAATTTTACTGTTTCATTTTAATATTGTTTTAAAAATTATAGATAGAATGAAATTTGCCCTTATCATTCTGAAGTTTTTATTACTGTTATTTTTGCTGTTCCAAGAATCAAACTTGGGACTCTAGCAAGTGTCAAAGCAGCAAAATATTATGAGATTAATACAAAGAAGATTGGATAGCTTAAATGTTCCTAATGTAGTGATTTTTACATTACCATTTCATTTAAAATAGTTCAAATTTTAGATTGAGATAAATGCATCGATAAAGGTGTCTGTCTAACTGGAAAACTTTTAGCATAATATTTATTTGTTTATTTATTATTTTTTTAAATGTATTTGATACAGGTTTTCACTATGTAGCTGAAACTCATAGTGATCCTCTTGTTTTCAGCCTCCTTAGTGCTAAGATTACAGGTATGAGCTATCCCTCCTGGTCTTAGTGGCTGGCTTAACCCAAGGGCAGGGTCGGTGTGGCATCTGGTGCCAGGGATTGAACCCCAGTCATTGCGCTTGTCTACATAGGCACTTATTCCACTAAGCTATCTCCCTTCAACACAGTATTTAGAACATGAATAACCAATACATTCATTGTTCTTCTTTTCTGCCAGACCTATATTTTAAAAGTTGGTTATCTCTATAAAATATTAGGTGTGATCACACAGTATAGTGAATGCTGCGGCTCAGAACATGTCAGTGGCATGAAAAGGGAGACATCAGTACAAGAAGTAGCAGCTCAAACCTTATTAAAGGAGTGTGGCCAGTCTTGGCTTGGTGGGAGTGGTCACGCAGTTGCAAGCAATGCTGAGAGAAGGCTTGCTTGTGAGTGTGCCTAGAAGCCATGGGTCAGATTTCAGCTTTTCAAGAAATGCCATTGCGTTCATAGACCCATGAAACACGGATCTATGGTTATGATCCTCAGATCAAAGTTCACAGTTCTGAAAGGAAATCACCCTGCTTTCCTCCTAGGAAACAAGTGCAGGTCGAGTTTCAAGATGATGTTGCACATTGTTGCTTTTCTTGTTTGAGTTGTGCTTTTTGTTTGTTTTTACTTTGATGGAATTGTGTGAACTCTCCCTGTACCCAGGAACATCACAGCGAACTCTGAATGCTGAAAGGACTTATGTGAGATTTTAGGAAGTGATCCCTATTCTTGAGAACAGAAAAACATCATCACCCTCCATCATGGCAATGCTTTGTGTAACACACTACTTCTGATAGGACAACTTCTGTCCAATAAACACATTACAGTGTGTCGTGTGTCCTCGTCCACCTTCTTCATCAGATGTGGCACCAAAGAATTCTGTCTCTTCCTCCAAGTTAAACTGTCCTCAAACAGATATTTTAAGTTGATTCAGGACCTTGAGGCAGCAAAAGCAGCAGAACTACAGGTGAGCACAAAAGAGGTCATCCAGCACTGCATCAGAAGGTGGTAAGAAGGGTGGGATACGAACGCTGGAATCAGAAGGGTACAATAGGTACTGGGAAAATGGCATGAACTTATTCTAAAGGAAAGAATTACTGAGTTGAGGAGAAGGACAAGGGAGGAAGTCAGGCAAAGGGATTTATGTATGTAAGCAAGCAGGGTGGTTTGGACAACTGTACTGTGTGCTTCTGCTGGTTTATGAAAGGAACAGATGATACATAATTTGTTTTGTCTCTTTTTTCAATTGTTTGTACTTTTTTTTTCTTAGTTTCTTATACATTTCTTCTTTCTTCTTCCAATTCTACATGCATAGGTCTGGTAATAGGAGTAACTGCTTGGAAGACAACACTGTATTACAACAAATACTGTGAAATTCATGTTACTCTGTTAAGTGAAATTCTGTATCATTTGCAATTTTTTCTGTTTTAATTTCAATTTATACTCTTTTTGAGAATAAAATTGATAAAAATGAAGTGAGCAGGAATACTGTGAGGGATTAGTGCCACAAGTCTCAAAACAACCTGTATGCATTTTTCAGTTCCACTGTGTACTGCATAATTATAAGATGTGGAGCTCTATGGTTTTCATTATGCAATTTGCTGCCTCTAACAAACTATCCCAAACCTCACAGGCTTGCAGTGCAAAATAAATAATGTCAAGCATTTTGAAAAGTGTCTAAATCCAATATTATATATATGCTTTTTTTTTTTTTTTCTCTGTCTGCTCTGCCCATTTACTGGATTGGTAGTGATTTTTTTGGGGGGGCAATAAGAAGGCCTCATAATCAACATGTAACACAGTATATATTCAGTTTCTACAGTGAGGGTTTTACAGCCTTGGCCACCTTGTGTCTATCCAGTAGCACCAGCTATTCTGATGGAGCATTTAGTTTTCCTCTTGCCCGTAGTCTCAGCTGAAAGCTAACTCTATTCTTACTTGTTTCATAATTGCTGATCTGCCACAGAAGTCCAGGAGCCTGGATGTTTCCTCCACATGCTCTCTGGCACAGATGAGGAAGTGCGTGATGTCAGTTCACCTAATCAAGCTCTTTACCTCTGATCTGGAATGTCAAAAACACAGAGGGAAGCTGTGGGATCCAAGCTTGTAGAAATACTTCAATAGCGGTAATATGGGGGGAGGAAAGATTTAACCAGGAAGAGGGCAAGAGGAAAGGTGGTGTCTTACCCAGGCTGAATTTGTTCTTTAGTCAGTTAAAAAAATGAACTCTTTTTTTTTTCTCTGTAGAATATACATAAAATAGTTAAGGGAAATCCTTTAGGCTGAAATGCCACTACATGATAACTTTAATGCACAAATAAAAATAAAATACATGAGCATAGGTATGTATGAAAAACTATATACAATGTATATTTAATATACTAATATAAATATTTATAAAATATTCTTTAAATATAAGCATGCATCATTCTTTTGAGAAGGATTTTCTTCCCTTTTTTTTTTTGGCTGGTTCAGGCTGCCTTAAGGGCTGCTCTGGTAAGGTGTGTGGAATTGAACTGTGGTCCCTTGTGCCCGGTCCCCTGCACCTGACTGGGTTTGTCCAAGCAGGCACTTTAAACAACTGAGCTAACCCACAAGATGCCAAAGTTTTTTTGGCTAGTTCTAGCTGCCCTAAGGGTGAGTGTGTTGCACACACCTTACAGGGGCTGGCGACCGAACCACAGTTTCCGGTGCCTGACTGCATTTGCCCAAGTGGCGATTTCAACAACTGAACTATCTGGCAAAGACTCTGTTCTTTTAATGCAAACAACTATGTATTATTCTTAATTTGTCATGTAACTAAAAAGGTACTGTGTAAGGCAACATTTAAGAAATTTCATTGTTAGTCTTACAATGTATCAGGCACAAGCTTACACTGGAAAGATGGTGTGATCCATAAGAAAGGTGTTTTTATTAATTTTTGAAGGTTAGAGAGTATCAATTTCCAAGATAATTTTAAGAAGCTTAATTGCAACTTCAAAGAAAAACATTAAAAATGCTTAAAAACTACAGTAAAAGAAATAATAAAGGGATCAAAATTGTGCACCCAGGTATATCTATCCAGGAAAAGGACAAAGAAACAAAAACAGGACACAGTAAAAGCAAAATGATAAAAGCTAATTCCATAGATCGTTATTTATCATTAATTTTCTAAAGAAAGGCAGCCAGTCATGAAGGCCACATATTAGATAAACCCACTTCAATATTGCAATTAAGCTAATCTCCAAAGGAGCGAAGTTGATTAGTGATAACACAGTTGCACTTAGATTATAGTGGTCGTTGAACAAGTCTGAGACTGCATTAAAATTCATTGAACAGCTCAATTTAACAGGTGATTTTTAAGACATAAGAATCATGTCCCAATAAGGCAATAGGAATACAGCAGGGAAATATTCTCTTTAATAATATTAAGCACCACACTGCTAAATCATGCTCAGCCTCAGTTATTTTATCCTTTACTTGATTCAGGAGAAGATGGATGAGACACTCAACAAAACATTTGATTGAATTCTTGAAAGATTTTTTTCTTATACCAGTGGAGCAAATACAATCCACTAAAAATAGATTTTGAATGTCAAAAGCAAGGTTCTAAGGGAGTAAAAGTGTTTAAAATGCTGATTTGTGGTGTGCAGTGTGTGTGTGTGTGTGTGTGTCTTCTTGTGCATGGGTGTGTGTGTGGTTGTTAACACAGCCCTGGCAGTGGTTATTTGCCAAGAAATTAATTTAAAAAAGAAGAGAAGGATGAGAAATGCATTCATAATTTTTACAGAATGAAGTGTCTTTCTTGGGGCCACTTGCAGGTGTGTGTGTGTGTGTGTGTGTGTGTGTGTGTGTGTGTGTGTTTTAGGGAAGGGTCTACAGGGTGTTCAGGGTCTCATTACTAGACTGGATTCATAGTGATCCACATGTTTACAGCCTCCCAAGAGCTGGGATTACAGATGCATGCCACCAAGCCTAGTCTCAATTGCCATCTCAGCACACTCCAGGGTCAGGGTCAGCACGGCAGGCCCAGAGATTGAACCCCTGGTTCTTACACCTGCTTGCAGGGGCTCAAATCTGCCGAGCTATTTGGCCAGCCTTACCATTAAGGTTTGCAAGAGTGTTCCTTCTTAGAGAAAAGGTTTCCATTCAAAATTCACATTAAAGACTGCATACTGGCCTGCTGACCAGGTCACAGAGTTCTACAAAGCATGAACATGATGTAGGTGTCCAAGTGGTGATGTTTGCCTTTGCATTTTAAAAAACTGATACTGTCTTTTGAAACTAGTTGTACAATGGGTTTGTAGCTAATGCAGTCTTCTACCAGGAAAGCACAATGTGAAAATGGCAATGCATGAAAATATTTCTGGTGCGCCTAAACACAGAGCATATTTATTCATAACAGTAATAATTCCATAGTCCTTACAAAATGCTGAGCACTATTTTCAAAGAATTTCCAGTCCACTCATTGTGCCTTCAGAAATAATTTATGAGTAAGGACATTAGCTTTGCTTTTAATTGAGGAAACTGAGGCAGGGCAATATCAGAGGAGATCTGTGTTCCATTCGGGTGAACACTGCAACCTCTCATCCAAACTCAGCACAGTGCTGTTCCTCTTGATTTTTATTTTATTTTATTTTATTTTATTTTTTTTTTATTTAGGACAGTGCATACAAGGTGTACTGGGTCTCACTGTACAGACCAGACTCCTAGTGCTCCACCTGTTTATAGCCTCCCAAGAGCTGCCATACAGGTGCACGCCACCATGCCCAGTCTCAATAGCCCTTTCAGGCGCCCCAGAAGTGAGGCTGGAATGGCAGGCCTAGGGATTGAGCCCCTGGGCCCTGCACCTGCTTACAGGTTCTTTTTTTTTTTTGTCTTTTTGAGACAGGGTCTCACTATGCAATTCAAGCTGGCCTTAAGCTCACTTTGTAGCTCAGGCTGGTCTCGAACTCACAACAATCCTCCTGCCTCAGCCTCCCCAGTGCTGGGATTACAGGCATGCGCCACCACGCCCGGCTAGGTTCTTTAATCTGTTGAGCTATTTGCCCCTCCCTTGGTCTTGATGGCCCAAAACTGGGTTCCTTCACTTGTGCACACAACACGTATTTTTATGTAAATAAACTTAAAATATATTTGTATTTTGCTTTGTATTTTACCACTGAGTTGTGAAAAAGTTTAAAACTCAGAGTTTTAATTAAAACTCTTATTTTAATGATTGAGTCTATGCAAGACACTTACTGACATGACTCTTAAGAAATTCAAGAATCAAATTCTAAGAAGCAACATTTAGTATTGTTCAATGATGGTTTTAAAAATAATCTTAAAACATTCCAAATAAGTTTTAAATAATTTTAAAACAACTAGTTTTACCCCTAAGCTTTCTTGAATGTAATTGGTCAAATGACTAATTCTGCAATTTCGTGAGTAATGTCTTCAACCAGAGTGACTTAAAAGTAGAGAATCTATGTTAGAAACTAAAACTGATTTAAATATAAATCGATATATTCCAATCCTACTCCATATAATAAAACTTCATATGGATAAAACTTTCTATATTTTGAGAAATGTTGTTATTACACATTTAAATTTTCAAGAAAATGTTTTTTTGGGTAATTTATAGGTTATACATTTGGCATGGCAGAGTATTTTGTGCCTCTCATAAAATTTAGAATCCTATGTACTGCCAATAAAAGTGTGCATTGGGCAAAACATTTTTAGCTATAGGAAGCAATAATAGTTCTGAGAGCTTTCAAATCTATTACATCAAACATTCAAAGCATTAGATGTCAAAATTGCATACCCCTAAAATAAAGTAGAATAAAAACACAAATCATATCTAGTGGAATATCTGCCAGAAAGAAAATGTATTGTTTTCTACATGCATGATTTTATGAACATGTAAGTCCAGCTCATTTTCACATTGAGGTTTGCAAAATGTTTGATTCTGCTTCTCTTTTCTATTTAGTTCACACATACAAAGGTATGGAATATGTTACTGAAACAGGAAAATTATTTTGGAAGAATTCTCTTATTCATAAGACATAGAGGGAATATTTATGATGAAAGATTTGGTAGAGGTAAATACTGGAAAAAGTTACAAAGAAAAATAAAGGGGCCAGAGACATGGCTCAGTAGAATAAGTGCTTGCCTGGCAAGCGCAAGGGCCTGAATTCAATAGTTCAATGCCCAGTTCCTCAAAAAAAATTATTTTGCTCATGGACGGTGAGTTTTAGATAAACAATCTGACATTCATCAGTATCTGTAACATATATTTTATGACACTGTGTAAAATAAGCAAGTTAACAAAAGAAGGGTCCTTGTAAAATACCAGGGAAATGACCCTTCCATACCAATGTGGGACCATGAGTCCCTGATGTCCCTCATACACTGCATGTATTTTGCAAATCAGTCTATGCACAAAACGTCCCAGATAGACCAGTGGTCTGGAACAAGGCTAGCAAGCCCTTGCAGTTTTGTGACTAGTTCAAGGGTCAGTGTCTCTATTGCTTTTTCAGGATTAGCACATCATATTTCAATCTCTTTGTATGTAGATTGTTTTCGTAAGTGAAAGCCTTTCTTCACTTCATATAGCCTTTGAATGGATTTTTTTTTTCTCTTTTGGTCCAGTTCAGTCTATTCTTAGGGCGGGTCCGTCCCAGATTGTGGTGCTGGGGACTGAACCGCGGTCCCCTGAGCCTGCCCAAACTTGCCTAAGCAGGCACTTTATTATTTTTTTTAAATTTTTGTTTTATTGAAGTACAAATATCAATGAGACAGTTTTAAGATACCTTGACAAGATGGATTTGATAAATTAATACATTGCAAACTGTTTTCATAATGTTTTGGTATCATAGAAGGTGCATACATGATATTATACTTACAGACATTATTATACCATATACCTCTTACCAGTAAATTAAGAGAGTGTAGCTCTTTGTGTATCTAATTTTTTAGACCTGAATTACATCAAAGTTTCAATAATTAACACTTTCTACCTTGTTATTTTCCTAGTGGTTGTCCATAGTACTAGAAGCCGACATAATATCCTGTCCAACCACCAATAGTGCAAATCTTGCCTCTCATAGAATTATGCAGAAGCACAGCATTATCTATCCCAACTGTACTGTCCATACACACACATCATGATTCTTCCTTTCTATACTCCTTCCTTTGCCTACACTTGTCAAAGATGGGCACTCCATTGTCATTGGATTGTGTTGTCAAGTTCAAGCTCCTAAGTTAGCTAAGCAGGCACTTTAGACTGCTGAGCTATCGCCAACCCTTTTGGATGGATTTTGTAACGTGCCTGGATTTATAACAGCACTTTTAAGATTGCTAATACGTATCTTGATAGCTACATAGGGAGGGTATGAGAGTGAGCTCAGTTGCAGGTTAAGTGGAATTAAGTGATTTTAGACTGGAGTAACAGGATCTTTTTTTTTTTCTTCAGTCCTTCGAATAAATAAATCTAGTTTCTTATTCACTTGCTCTTTTTTTCCTAATGTGGAATAAGATGGTATTCAATTTTGTTCTTCCATAGCTAATATTTTTTCTATCTATATGCTTTAAAGATATTTTTCTTTACAAGTAGTTTTGGACAATTTCATTTTTGTGTATCTTGGCATGATTTCATTCCCATTTCTTGTGCGAAAGTCTCATTTTTCTTGGAGATGTGGTGCTATAATGTTAACCAAATTCAGAAATTTAAGTCTTTAAATATTTATTGCCTAACCCCTTCTAATTTGAATTCTAAGTATATGATTATAAGTCTCTTGATTTTGGCACAGAGTGAGCTATTACATGACTGATCTGTGCACTCTTTCTTCTTCACGTTTATTTCAGACAGTTTTTATTGTTATTTTCATTTAAGCTTGTAAATAATTTTTACAATGTGTAATCTATCATTAATCTCATGTTATGTATTCATTTTAGAAATATTCTAAAATTCACTCTATCTACATATCTTTCACATTTCAATATTTGTCTGTAAATTTTAATTTGCTATATAATTATTATTGGTTTTCAATAAAGTTAATAATGAATAAAAATAAAATAAATTTAAAAAAGGAATATCTTTTGCTATGTCACTACATAAATATGTCAATATCTAT
>PVKA01027521.1:0-30431 GCA_004027165.1 Ctenomys sociabilis
CCTAGCCTTTCAAGGTCAACGAAGACTCAGGACATAGGAGAACCTGTACTGCAATATCATGAGACTCAGGTGAGCTCCAAATTTTCTGAGCAAGGAGATTGTGGAGCCACAGAGGAAAGAGATTGAAGTTCTATAGTGTGCCTGGGGAGAGTCACATGAAGAGAAAACTTTCTCTCAGGCTCTCACAGAATGAAAATAATAAAACAAAACAAAACAAGACAATAACAGCATCTAATGAAACATTGTCCTCAAAGTTCTGTACATAAAGTTCAGAAGGTCCTTTGAGTCCACTTCTGACCAGTCTCTGTTTTTCTGTATTTAGGTCATCAATTCCTGTATTCAAGGTAGAAGCATTTATGAACTAAAGAAGGTATTGGGAGATGAAATCATGGTAGATGGAATGACAGTTTTGAAGAATGGGAAAGACACTGGAAGGTGAAAGTGAATATCTGCGGAAGAGATTTTAATTTCCTTATAAAATAATGGAGCAAATACCAAGAGAAAAGAAATCTATAGTCTTATAGAGGATAATACAATCATGAGCAATGAGGAGTTCATGTCTGTAAACAAAGAATCATGCCAAAAAGCCTAATAGCTTTTCACTGATAGAATTATAAAATTAGTGGATGAAGAAAAAAATGAATTTAATATATCTTGATTTTTGGTAATACCCAAGAGAGATGTGAAAATCCAGTTTAACTGAATATAGCATTTTAGTTTACTATTTGGGTTTTTCTTTAAAAAGTTTCTTTAGCTACATTTTGCTAGAATTGCTATGAGCATGCTTGAATGTGGATACTCCAAAATATTTTGAATATAGTAAAAGATCCTGATATGAAAAAAAAAGAATAAACCAAACAACAAACAAAACAAAATCAAGTGAAAATCTCCAAACCAACCAACCAACCAACCAACCAACCAACCAACCAACCAACCCATCAACCAAATATAACACATCCCCAACAACAACAAAAGCAAAAATTCACTTCAGGATTATTGCAAACTACAAAGATAATACAAATATTTCTTTGCTTGATTTAACCATAAATGGATTGTTTCCTGATGAAGGGAAGTGGCATCTCATGAGGCTTTGGCTTGCATTTCCTTTTCTTCAGAGAAATGCCTGTTAGAACTTTTGATACTTTTCTTTTTACATAGTGTGTTTGGTGCAGGGTCTCACTACACAGCTTGGACTCATAGTACTCCTCCTGTTTTGAGCCTCCCTAGTGCTAGGATTACAGGCCTGCACCACCATGCCGGTTATCTGTGGCCTGTTCAGTGCACCTGGGGGTGGGGGTGGCTCGGCATGTGGCGCTGGGGATCGAATCCTGGTCCATGAACTTGCCTAAGCAGGCACTTAGTCCACTGAGCTATCCTGCAGGCCTGCTTTTGACACTTTTAAAAATGTGAAGGTTTTAGCAAAAACATGTCCCCTCTGATGCTGTCCTGGAATAACAGAACAAGGGGGCTTATTTAGGCCCATGAGACCTAATCCTATGTGTTTCTTCTTAGCTCCTTGTTTGATTACATTACATAAATAGTTTGCAGTGGTCAAATGGGACCATTTATTTATACCATCACAAAAGTTAAGCAAACAGACACTAAAAATCAGATCCGTGACTCCAACCTAGCTTACTAGCACAGTACTGGATGAGATTTACTCTGAAGACCAAATGACACAGAGAGCTCCATAATCAGCTTGTCAGTGGAGGGGACTTGCAATTCTTCATTTCTGAAGTCTTATTCCATAGCCTAGTGCTTCCAAGACCTCTTAAACAGTTGTCCAGCTTTCTCTACAGAAGTTATTCTTCTTTCTCAGCAAAAATTTCTCCCTGACTGTAAGATTCTATTTATATCTTCACCAATAGCATTTGGTTACATGTGGGCAGCCATCTGAGGCCTGATATTAAGGATAAACCTTTCCCTTACTTACATTTTAGAAAATTTTCCATCACATGTATATGAATTAAAGCAGTCATAAAGATTATGTGGGAATCAATTAGAGCTATTTAAAGTATAAAGAATGGTGTTTATAAGGAGAATTTTAGTTGACAAGAGTTGTCTTTTTGTAGGAGGAATTAGGGAAGCAAATATGCAAACACTGGTATCAGTAATAATTACTGCACTATTTAATAAGCTAAAATGTTTTTCCAGGTTATTAATATGCATATACTTTGGACAGTATGTATTTTTCTCCAGAGAGTTCTTGGTGGGGGGCAGTGTGGTTAGGTAACTATTTCTGTGGCCTCCTTCACTTCCTCTTCCCCCGTACAATGTGGGTGGTGGCAGAGACGATGTAGTGGGTCCCAGAGGCAGCATTACCTTAGTAATTTTCTGGAAACATTCAGCTCACAGACACGGAACTGCAGTTTACAGGAAGCTATCCATCTTTCTCAAAACAGTTCAGAAAAAGAATCCATTTTCTTTAATATAAATCCTCTTTGTCTTGTGATGTATAAATCATCCCTTCAAAAGAAGCCCTTTGAGGTATCAATTCAAGGCATTCTCTCAAAACATCATCCCTCAGTTCAGCCCTCCGATGGAAGCTAATCCTTTGTGGCTGCTGAGAGGCACAATTCATCCCACTTTTCACTGAATTTCCCTTCTAAAGGTCTCTGTTGTCATTTTTGCAATTAGGATAGCCTGTCAGGGTCAGGATGACTTTAGCCAGATGTAGTTATCTGGATATGAAGAAGAGCAGAGAACCTGCCTGACACAGTAATTTCAAATTAGTGAATCTGAATAATGGACATATTTATTAAGGGTCCCTTTCTAGGAGAGTGAAGCTGTTTTACATACACTCTTGTCAGCTCATAGCAGGGTCATTTAATCACCCTTGGGTATATTCTGAGGTAAAAGACAAGGCCATCTCTGTGTGTAGTCCACTTTTGTGGACATAGCAGCTGATGATGATGTCCTTTCTAGATTCTATGGGTTCTATTTGCTGATTGTGTTTTTCTATCTCCAGGAGCTGTGTGTCCAGTAGATGATGGTGCACACTAGTCCCTTTCTCCTGAGTCCCATTTTCAGGTGATTGGAGTGACCTCTGGGGGATATCTGGGAGTTACACCTTTCTCTCTTGTACCGAACAACATGTAACCAGGTCCAACTAAAGCTGACTCAGGGATTTTGTAGGGAGTTACTTCTTCTCAGTTGTGGTGGCCATGAGCTCAGTATGACTAAGACCTTAAAAGAATTGCTGTTGGGAGCTACTGAAGCTGAAATTGATCATATGTGGAAGGGCAGGATGAGGTCTCATTGCCTAAAGTAGTGGAGCTACCTCAGTTTTGAGAAAAATGTCCTACCTGGACACTGTGAGCAATTAGTTGCTAGGCAACCTTGTGCCTTACAACTTTGTAAAAGTATAAATAAATTATTCAGGAGGTTGTTTCACCAACCAGACAGAGGAGTTACCACCTAACCCAGCTCTTGTCTTCTTGTCTATCTTTTCTTCATTTTTGCGGCTGTTTCTCCCTGGGTATAATAGTTCACACTGAGAGACTAACAGATCCCTATAAATTGCAATTTTTTTCTAAATGGCTTATCTTTGTGCGTAATATTTTGGCTGAAAATTTGGTCTAAGACCCATGGGCTGTCTACATGGGAGGTGAACTGGATATTTACAAGGAGCTGTACTTCTTGGGCATTCCAGTGTCTTGGTTCACTGGATGACTGTCTGGGGCACTGGAAGACATCTTCTTAAGGAGTTAGTTGTTTCATTGGGTAATGAGGTAGTGTATGAAAATTGTTTAATGGAAATGTCATGTATAATGTGTACTACTAGTTTAATGCCTTGAGAAATCACTTTGGATTATATGTCACAAGGCAGAAGTTGCAATGAACGGAGCTGAATTGGGCCTGAGGGAACAAGTGGAGGATTTCAGAAAAGGTGAGACTGTACAAAGGCTTAAGGTTGGGTTATTGGCAGCAGCATTTACTATCTCATGAGGGAATGATAAGGTATAATTCAACATCTCCTTTACTTTAGAAGATCCACGAAGGAACACAAGGCAAATTGAACTTTTCCATGCCCACTGAAGCTGGCCACGCCCTATGACTTTTGGGCTAATGAACTGTGAAGGAACCACAGTCACTCCAGGCACATTTCTAGGGCCAGTGTATGACTCTCCATCTTCTGTTTGCCTGCTGCTGCTATCACAGAAACATGTGTGGAGATGGAGACTTTGTTTGAAGCAGGCTCGCTTTCCAAAAGACACTTTCAGATATGTATATTATATACCTGAATAAATCACTTGACTAAAGTCTGACTTTTAGTTTTCACATCTTCAGAATGATGGGCTATAACTCTCATATTACTTCTGATTTATTTTATCCTTTGGTGAAGGCCCCACAATCAAGTCAAATGAGATACTTTTTCTCACTTTGGAAACATAAAGAGATAGGAAGTGAAAGTATTTTCTTGCTGAAAGCAGATAATTTCCCATAACATCAGTGGATAATAACAATTGATTAGAAATTAGAAAAATAAAACTAAATATCCTCTGCTTCTGTTGCAAAACTCTGAAATTTAGAACCAGACTGCATAGAAATTTGTTCTTTGAAAAAACCAAGAGGCAGAATGCTCCCTGGGAACTGCAAATGTGCTTATTAATGAACACGTTTTAGCTGAAATGAATATCCAGGAAAGCCAAGAGTCTTATTTATCCCAATGGGTGTAGTTATGTGTTAAAGATCATATAAAGTTCCATTTTTAAATTTTATTTTACTTATTGTGTAGAGGAACATCTGCTGTTCAGACTTACTTCTTTAGGGCTGCTGTGCATGTACTTCTCCCAGCCTACTTTGCTTCCTGTCATCCAAAATTCAGCCATAAATTTCCTTCTGTTCACTTTGTGCTTGATTAGAAGCCACTTTGTGTGTAGAAGCACTGCTTGTATGTTGAGTTTTTCTTGTTGCTTACATGTCTTATATGTTGTTGCCTCTTTTTCAACCCAGCAAGAAATTACCTGCTGCTCAAATATTTCCTTTTTCTTCCCTTGCCCTAATATTTTATCATAATTTTATTTTACCAGATATCTGATGGCCTATTTACACTTGCTGACTGAGGCAGGGTCTCACATCCTCATAGAAACTACATTCTCTTCTTGAGGTAAAGAAAATGATGTTAAGCCTGAAATTGTCTGCTATTTAATTATGGAGGGCAGCATTCTGTTATTTAATTTATACTCAGGTCTTATAGATTCTATAATCTGTCAACAGGGTGTTAAAATAGAACTCTTATTTTTGTAAAAGCTGAAAAAATGTAGTCATACAATCATAGATGTCCCTTCACTTTCAAAAATGAAGTTTTAAATCACCTATGCAGAGTTGTAAAAGAAGAAATATGGAACCAGTTTTATGATACTTAATTAGCTCCAGCTTGAAAAATAAAGTGTGATTGAGTTTAAAAAGGCAGGAGAGAAAATATCTTTAAAGAAAAGTGCTCTGGCACTTGCTATTATATCCTAAAGAAGAAGACAGTTATGCTGGTGAGAGGTAATTTAAAAGGACCTCCTTGGAGTCTTGACAAGTGTTCCCTGTAGTCCAGACTGGTGGCTGACTCTTGTCTGGTAAATTTGACCAATAGTGTGTAGTGACCTGCCTAGAACCACAGTGAGCCAACATGGTGGTAGTATTGGGAAACAGTGAGGATCTTTCTCCTAGTGATGATAGCAATTTCGGCACATGATTTGTGGGAATTAATTATGGACCTTGACATAGCCTGGAGGTATTTTGTGTTTCACTCTAGGGGATGAATAGGCCCATAGATGTGATGTGCAACTGTGGATAAAACATGGGCAGACTGCCAGCTGCCTAAGCCCTGGAGGAGGGAGGTATAAGTGATCAGGGACTCAACAGGCATTGCCTGGACTAAGCTAGGTACAACCAAATGTCCGCTGGTGAAATTTCCTTGAAAGGCCTAATAGTATCTCAGTTGAGGAATAGCTGTTTTTGAACACGAGCCAGCCATTTGGTACCATTCCTTCTCCACTGTAGAAGAGCAGCACACTGTTCAATGGCTTTAAAGGGAGACAAGAGGAGTTACTTTCTGTTTGCATGTAGGGTCAGGTTCTATCAGGATGTTTGTAGATTGGTGATGATACCACATATTGAAAATGCATTTGTTGTCATGCATTATTTGCTAAAATTTATTGTGTTTTAGGGTATCCAGTTTTCCTTTAGCACCTTATTATTTAATGAATTCTGAGTGTGCATTGTGTCCTCATAGCTGTAGTATGATTTGGAGGCAAACATAACATGACAGAGATTTTTGCACTGAAGGGGTAAGGTACACAGCAAACAAAATTTTAAGGTAATGTGTGAGGCCTCCCTAATGAGTAATAGAGCTAAATGGAAGTGTAATGCAGATGTATGTGAAGGCACCTTGCCTTTAGACACATTCATGGCTATAGACTTACCTATTGCTTTCACTGCCCAACATTAACATGGATATGCATCATTTTCACTATTGACTTCTGAATCCTTTATTATACAATTATGAATTCTTTTATGAGTAGTGCTATTTGCTAGTGTGCTTTCAAATTTTCAGGCTGGGGAAATGGCTCAGTGGAATAAGCACTCCCCTGGCAAGTGGAAGGACCTGAGTTCAGTCCCTGGTTCTGGCAAAAAAAAAAAAAAAAGGACATCTCAAATTTTCAGAAGTTTTTTTTTGTCTTTGGTTTATATTTTCTTGTTTTATTACAGTGTCATCAGAAATTATTTGTAAGATACTGAATCTTTGGCATTTCTTTAAGATTACTTTATAGCAGAATAGCTATATTTGCATAAATATATATTGTATATTGTTAAAACGGTGACTAATTTTATAAGCATTTTATGTGCATTTCAAATAGATATCAAATTTTAAGTATTAAGAAAAAAAAGGTTTGCCAATGTGAATATGTATTTTTTATTTAGGACACAGGGCCTACATGGTCAATAGGGTCTCACTACACAGATTGGACTCATAGTGATTCTCCTATATTCAGCCTCCCAAGTGCTGGGATTATAGATATACACCATCATGCCCAGTCTCAATTGTCATCTCAGTGTGCCCTGTGGGTGGGGCCAGCATGGCATGCCAGGGATTGAACCCTGGACACTGCCCTGTACCTAAGCAGGTGCTTTAGTCTGCTGAGCTATCAGGCTCATCAATGTATGTTCAAACTTTATTTATCTTTCTTAACTTTAGTCTTCTTAGTGTATAGTTTACCAAGAGAAGCATGTGAAAATGTTCTACTTGACTGGGTGTATCCAATTATTCTTGTGATTATATTTATTATATATATTTTGAGGGTATTTTGTTAGGTAATACTATTTTGATTAAATTTTCTTTGTGAATTGATCCATTTGACATATAGCATATTCCTAATAATTAAGGTAACTATACAATTTATCTAATGAACAGAGGTATTTTTGATAATAAGAAGGGGCACTAAAGATAATTAATAGGTTTTAATTGATCTATAGTAGGTATAGATCAAAACCATCTTGGAAAACTGAGACATTTAGTCACTATTCTTATAATGTGCAGGCACCCCATTTTTCTTCTAGCCTTAACTTTTGTAAGTGGGATGGAATGAGGAAAAGACAATTTATTATTTTACAATTAATAAAATCTTTTTCTATTGGAGGGAGTATGCTACTCTGCATACTCCTATGGAAGCCAGTGAAGAGAGAGAGACAAGGCCAGGACCAGAACACGAGGAGCCACAGAGAACATCTGAAGGGGTTTAGATTCAAGTTTTCCAATTGAGTCATTTATAATAAATACCCTTCAGCCTTATCTTTTGGTGAAAGATTCTGTCAAATCTCTCAGTGTTGACGTCATTAATTATATTGTATTTTTATCTAAAGATGTATAGCTATAGAATCAGATTTATTGCTATTATATTATAACAACTATGAAACCAAAGCAAAAATTTAATTTTATTAAAATAAAACTGCAAGACCAAGTGAAAATAAGATATAACATTATTTCACTATGTCAGATCAAGTTATTTGGGGGAAACTACTTGATACTTTGAACACAATGATAGCAGATCTGGTTTTTCAGTTTGACTTGTATTATATGTGAAAATGATTTAGTCATTGATTTTTCTCTATTCAAACACCATGAAACCTTAATTTAAGTAGTGCTATGAAGTGGATTTTAAGCTTCACTTGGCCACACAGCATGGTTTATACAGTTTGTTTCTGGACTTTTCCTCATTGGCCTGAGAAATTAACATAGTATTACCTGGATCTCATGTGATTATTAATACATGTAAATGTGGGCACTAAAATTTCAGGATGGCACTTACTTTTAGAGTAGAAATTTGTTTGCATTCAATATAATTGTGTTTTCAGTTTGTGATAGCCAAATCTTGGAAACAACCAAGGTGCCCATCACATGAGGAATGGTTGAAAAAGATGTGGTATTTTTATACAATGGAGTATTACTCAGCAGGAAAGAATGATAAACTTGAAGCATTTATATTTAAGTGGATGCCACTCAAAGACATATTCATAAGTGAAATAAATCAGACCCACATGTGCAAATATCATATAGTCTCCCTAGTATAACAAATCAAAAGAAGAAATACAAATAGAAAGGTATAACACAACTAGAAGGAAAGCGAGAACTTGAGGATTGGACAACAAAGGAGAGGGTAAGGAGAAAAGCTAAGAAACAGGACAGGGACAAAGCCATACATTTGTATACACAAGATGGGCAAGGCAATGATCCCAAGAAACATCAGCAGGTTTTTGAAAGTAGCAGTTAATTGGTAGGATTCTCAACCTGACTATCTATATATGGTGATACCTGTGAACAAAGCAACTGCACTGAAGGGTCACACTTGGAATGCCTGTCATTCTGGTCTGCTAAATACCAATTATTACCATACTGTCTCACAAGTAAATTTTTTTTTATGGGTAATAAATGAAAAAAAAAGACAGGAAAAATGTTATAGGACTGTCCTGCTACAATGCTGTAGATGGTTATATTTCTAAATTTCTGTGTAAAAATATGTGTTTATTCCTATTTTAAAATTTTTTTCCCTCATAGCTGTAAGGATTTAAAATTCAATACATTAACACTTGATGGAAAATACCTGTTCCACATCATGCCTAAGATGTTTGATAGTTAAGGTAAACTGAACTGCACATGCTGCAGGGTAATAATCAGCTTCTCTTCTGGAGAGTTAACAACCTAAATTTGCAGATCAAAAATTGGAGAAAAGGAAGGGCTGCAAGGTCAGCTACATTTTGGCCCTAACCTTTCAAGGTCATTGAAGACTCAGGACATAGGAGAACCTGTACTGTAGTGTCATGTAACTCAGTTGTGCCTCAAATTTCCTGATCAAGGAGATTATGGAACCACAGAGGAATGCGATCGATGATGTATTATGTGCCTAAGGAGAGTCACATGGAGAGAAAACATTCTCTTGGGCTTTCACAGAGAGCAAATTGGTCAAGCAATGGCCGTGACTCATTCACATGGCTGACACTGACAAAGGATCTACAGACTGCGGTACAGGGTTACAGGATAAATCCTGAGGAGAATTGACTGACCTTATCAGATACAAAAGTTACATTTCTTGTTATATAGGTCTTGCTTTATCTTGGTACTAACCATCCAGCAGAAAAGTATAAAAACGAGGTATATAGGGTAAAGCCATATTAATATGCTGAGCTGTAAAGGGCTCTAGTCAACAACTTCTGTGGATAACCCACTACTATTATGGACTGCTGAACTGTGTTGAAGTGTTTTGCTGAATTCATACACCTATAGTATTTGGATGCCAATGGAATACCCATCTTTAACAGGACTAAACAAAAAAAGGGGCTAGAAAGTAAGGACCATTTTGTATTTGTATATGCAGAATGGTTAGGATAGATATGCAGCTACTTTTGCTTAATTCTATGAGAAGGAATATTTGTAGTAATAGTTTTTGGACAGGATATCCTGTCTGCTTCTTATGCTATGGATAACCAGTAGGAAGATAACAATGTAAAATGTATTAATTATTAGAACTGTCTTATTAAAAATCAATATAATTGTGTTTTAAAAATTTAATGTCAATGAAATATCACATTAGGATAGAAATTTTGAAGTCTCCTCTGAATAGATCTGAAGCCCATCATGGTCTCCTGCTGGGGACTCAAATAGTGCTGTAGGTATTTAGGGTACTTCACATGACAAAAATCACCATGATCAGGGACTAAAATGAAGGCACAGAAGAATGATGAATCTGAGACAAGATGTTTTAAAGACCAATAGTGACCACATTAGTGTTGGCTGGATACAAAGCAATAGGTCCTGAGTTCTTCATCCAGACACCTAATCAAGCTGCTAGGACTATTTGATGTTTAGGGTTCACTACTGAAACCTTTTCTTCCCTGATCTTAAGGACATGGAACTGTGTTGCTCAAGGGTATGTGCCTATGTGATGTGGCCACAACATATGGTGGATATATACATTTAAAAAATGACATTAAAAGATACATAGTCATTAATCTCTCTCAAAATACTCCCCCTTGCTTCAAGCCTCTTCCTTGTATGTCTTCCTCTTCCTTGTATGTGTGCCACCCACACCCACGTGAGGCTTTTCATTACCCATTTCCAGTACTATCTTGAACAAAGCAGTGAATTAATTTAATAGTAACTCACCCTTAACCCTACTATCACACCCTTAATCCCACTATCACACACCCTAGATACAGCCACCTATCCAAAACCCCACCTATGACTGCATGGGGTGTATAAATATGAATCACAGCACATGTCTATCTCTGGAGAGTTCTCCGCAGTCAAACTCCTGCATGCAATTCCTTATCTGTCTGATTCTAAGGAATTCAATTGAGAACAGTTATCCATGGGGATAACATGGATGGAAAAATTCACTGCTATAATCTTAGCATTGAGCGTGGTGCATGACACATTGTAAGTGCTCAGCAAATGCTTGTTGAGTAAGTGAATAAATGATGGGTTTGAAAAGGCCAGAGATGACTACCACAACTGTGTATGTGAATATTGATTAAACAATGGAGTCTTTGAGTGTAGAATATGATGAATTTGGGTATTGAAGTTTCCCAGATATTGCCATGCCCCCCACTACTTCTCTCTCTCTCTCTCTCTCTCTCTCTCTCTCTCTCTCTCTCTCTCTCTCTCTGTCTTTAATTTAATGTAATTGGTATAGGGTCTCACTACACAACTTGCTTTTTCAGCCTCCCCTGCACTGGCATGGCCAACTCAGCATGCATTACTGGGGATCGAACCCAGGTCCTTGTGCTTGCCAGGTATGTGGTTAGACTACTGAGCTATCTCTGAGCAATCCCCATTACTTCTCTTAAGTATACACTATATGGTTTTCTTCAGTTGTTTCAGAGCATTTCCAATGAATTAGAAGATGGTATCAGTATGAATCACATCACTTGATTCTCCCTGACATCTCTATCTAATCACTTGTAGTTGAAATTTCAGGTCTTCTGTTTTCCTGGAGGTGTTTGTGATGTGCAGAAATCACCCAGCAACAGAGTCTATGTTTAGTAGGCTCATTATGCACCAATACATAAAATGACAATAATTAGATTGAGTGAGGAGAGAAATGCTTGGTTCTCTGATTGTTCCAACTTTCATTTCCAGAGGTGTCCTGGGAGTGCTTTCATGGTGGAGACAGGAGCATTACCATTTTAACGAGCCCAATCTCTCTGTAGTTTATGTCTTCCTTTTACCCACGGCAAATCTGATGGGCAATTGCTTTCCCTCTTAAGGTGTCCTTTCTGGGATCTAAGATTAGGTCAGACTCTCCTCCCCACTGTCAGGCAGCCTCATAAAGCTTGTTATGGCTCCTTCCTTTAATTGGAATTCCAGACCATTAAGTAGTGGCCTAATTTGCTGCTGTGGACGGTATCTTGTATTGATTTTGTGAAAGGAAGGCACAACCCAGATTTTCATATGAGTCATCTCCTCTGTTGTATTTCTTTAAGAATCACATTTGCATTTCTAGAAGACAGAACAGATGAACATGCTTTGAGAGAAAGATCTCAGGAATGGAGGTGGATATATTTCAGTAGAACAGAATGATGGAAATGTGGAGGTAGCTGACCCCTGTAGGGGAGCACTTATATTCTGCTACACTTTATACAATACAATCAGGTGGCTGATCTGAGGTGGCAGAATTGACTTAGGACAATGAGCTCAGCAGAACCTGGGCCAACTGAGGCTGCCAAGTAGGAAGGTCTGAGGTTTCCCTTATCATGATAGGCAGAATGGGCTCTAGAAGAGTCAAGCCAGGTACAAGCAAGAAAGTTAAGCTCTTGGTGTTACTTCCCTATTTTGGACATAGAAGTTTCTTGGCCAGAACTGCCATATTTCTCATACTAAGAGATGTTAGTGAATTTACCAGCCAAACAAAGTGCTAATTGGAAATACACTTCACAGGCTCTCAAGACTAGTGTGAGAAGTGGCTTAGGTCAGTGGAATTGGAGTTTCTGATCAAACTCTGGATGAATGCTAAGCTTTCCAAACAAGAAGGGCTCACCAAGGACCCAGCCCACTGTACTCTGTGATTCTGGTCATTATTGATGTTGAAGCTTGCAGCTGCAAGATTCTCTCTGGAGGCTGCTTTTAAGATAGCCAGGGCTCTAGCTGGCATTTGGCACCAGCCACTGCCCACAGACTGTCACTCTGTGTAAATCCCTTAGTCCTACTGGATCTCCTGAACAAAGCTAATCTGCCATTTGACACCTGGGCTTGTCACCTTTAATTCCAGGCTTCTGAGCTGCTGTCTCCAGGGAAATAAAGGGAAGGATTTCTTTTCTGCCCTCACATACTCTTGACATCTATTATTCTACTCATGGGCGTCTGCCCCAAGGGGCACACAGCTGCACCTCTTTGCTCTTCTGATTAATAGTGTAAAGTCACTTCTGAACTTCTGACCAGCCCGTTTTTCAGTTTTAATTTTTTTTAGGATGAAGAGTCCCTATTGCAACAAAACGGCTACTTTTTAAAGAAACCGTTTCCATATGGAAAGATTATAAACAAAGATTTGGAAAAAAGAAGCTGTTTTCTAATGTGGAACTGCAGGTATTGCGAAGGTGATAGAGAGGTATTTTGAAGCACATACCAATTGGTAGGTCCTCTCAACCTTTACCTTTACCCACATACCTACCCTGAAGAGGATGGGTTTATTTCCTGGTTTTCTTCAGTGATCAAGCATATAGATTGGCTGCCTTTGGGGGCTAGAAAGAGAAAAGCAAATGCATGAATATAAAAAAAAATTATATATATGTTATGAAAAATTTACAATAGAGCCATCTCAGCAGATGAAGCTACAGGTATTGACCAGAAGAGTTAGGGGGACATAGAAATATGTAAAGCAGGAAAGTTTAAATCCATTTCTAGCCAGGTATGGAGGTTCATACCTATAATCCCTGTTACTTGGGAGATTGAATGAAAAGAATTGAAGGTTTGATGTCAGCATGGGCAATGTAGTGAGATCTTGTCTCAAAAAAAAAAAAAAATTCATCTCTAGCCTCATGATTAGTTGTAGAAACAAGAATTGTAGCAGCTTCCTGTATTTTACTGATGCTCTGTTATGTATACATTTGCATATATTAACTCACTTTTTTTTTTTAAACTGGGAAAAAAGTATATATTTGGAATTAGCCAGCTGGACTCAGTTTAGATGATCCCAGTTTTGTTGTTGGTAACATCCAATGCATCATAATCGGGAGCCAATTAAACATATGCCTTCTTCTCTCCATCAGGCCTGATTAGGGTATCGACCTTGCCAACACTGATGTCATAGAGCTTCTTTACAGCTTGTTTGGGCTGGTGCTTATTGGCTTTAACATCCACAATGAACACGAGTGTGTTATTGTCCTCAGTTTTTTTCATGGCTGACTCTGTGGTCAGGGGAACTTGATGATGGCATAGTGGTCAAGCTTGTTTCTCCTGGGGGCCCGCTTCTGAAGATATTTAGGCTGCCTCCAGAGCCACAGTGTCTTGGGATGGCAGAAGGTGGGTGATGTTCATATCTTCTTTTTGTGGCCTTCTTGGCCTTTAAAGCTTTGGCCTTTAAAGCTTTTGCTTTTGCTCTAGCTTTGGGAGGGGCAGGCGCTTCCTTCTTCATTTTTGGTCCCATCTTGGCAAATTCACTTGCTTTAGAACTATCTTTCTTTCTTTCTTTCTTTCTTTCTTTCTTTCTTTCTTTCTTTCTTTCTTTCTTTCTTTCTTTCTTTCTTTCTTTCTTTCTTTCTTTTGTTCTTTCTTTCAACTGTTTTAAGATTCTTTAGTGGTGGTTAACTGCATTTTTTACCCTTAGATGTTTTGTTTGTATGAGGGATAGTTGCATTATATTCAACATCATTGTTGGTGGTTCTTGGAAGTTGATGTATGTAGAAGGGTAAATTTGGGTAATGAGTGCTAATGGTAAATATAATGAATTGGTTTTCAATGGCCACTCTACCTTATTTCCAGATATAGAGGTTGGAAAGCTAGTATGCCACAGTCCCACGGCTTCATTGCAAATAGTGCTCTGTGAATAAATTAGAACTCTTCCAGAGATGAAAATCTGGGAAGTGGTAGTGATTCAGAGTCCATTTTCCCAATGCTGTTGCTCCAAGAGAGCAAGGTCATAAAAATATGCCTACTCAGATGCATCTGTGACCACTGGACTCATAGGGCAGGATCTAGTCATCATGTTCATGATTATCTTAAGACAGTTATCACAGGGGGATTGGAGGGAGCCCCCAGACCTGCTAGATCCTGCCTGGGTGTCAGCTCAGTGGTATATCCTTAAACTACATCATCTTGGGGTATATTATACCTTCTGTTTTTCCCAACCCTTTCAAAGCTTGATGAGTACCTAGTACTTAATATATAAAATATATATTTAGTTTCATGTGTCTATATTTTTTTAAGCATAACTTGGCAAATCTCTTCTATGGAATGATGGAGAATCAGGATAATTAATTTTTATGTTGCTGAGCTGGGTTCAGGATTTTGCTTCCTCCCCACCTCTTGCTTCAGCAATCCCAAAGGCTCCCAGCTTCATGTATTCCCAACATATGCATGTGTAATGCAGAGAGCCTGGGATGAGAACCCCAGTTAGAGCACTGTACATCTCTAACTAGTTGTGGGACCTGAAACAAGTTGGACAAATTCCTTGAGCCTCAATTTCATCATGTATGAAGACAGAAAGTTTTTCTTCTTGACTCATCAGTAGCAATAACTGTTTCTTACTTAACAAATACTGAGAATGAATCTGTGCTCTAGGCTCCATGTTCAGCACTGGAAGAGAATGAGAGTGTAAGTGTTGTCACAGTAAAGCAGATTTCCAAAAAGAGAAGTTCTGATTTGTAGCATGGGCTGATTTCTGTGATGCAAATACTTTAAAAACAGCTGATACCAAGCAATTGACCTCATTGCAGAATTAGAAAGAAATATAGGCAATGCACTTTATGAGCTAGCTCCGACATGTGACATATGCTACCTTGCCTCGTTGGAGGATGAAGCCAAGGGACACAGAGCTTGTCATCAGATACTCTAATTACAGGCCATAGTATGACAAAAGCAAAGGACAGAACATCAAGAGAAATTGCTCCTGGTGAGGTTAATTTAGTGATTGGATGAGAAAGACACACCATTTAAGGTGAGGCTCAAAAAGTGAAGAGCTACTCAGATAAGTGGAACGAGGAAAAGAAATAAGCAGAGCATCTCAGGCAGAGGAAATGGCATGTGGGAGTGCATTGTGACCAGAAAGAGTTTGGTTATTTGAATGAAGGTAGTGATCTCAGTGGTACTGTGGGCCAGGGAGGCAGGAGAAGAAAGTAAAAGTCAAATCATGCAGAGCTCTGCAGGTAGTAATGGTGTTAGGTTTAAACCAAAGCACACTGGGAAATCTGGAAGGGTGGAAATAACTTGAATTATAGTAACATGGAGAATGGATAATACGGTAAACATGGAAGTAGGACTACTCCTAAGGAGGCTACTGCGAGAATCCAGGAGAGAAGATTCTGCCTGTAATGAACATCTAGGAAAGTGATGATAAAAGTATACTAATGTAGGCATATGATGGGGGAAGAACTATTGTGTTTATGATCAGAGGAAGCCTTTACGAGCAAGGCACATAGGCCAAATGATCAAAAGATTCAACCGCTGTAAGAACTGAGGAATAAAGTTTTCCAAAGGACATGAGTACAGATTTCCTACCTGCAAAATATTGTGTCTCCAAGAAATCTCATGATGTATTTGCAATTGATAGAAATTTGGTTGCAGTTTAATTGGGAGGGATTAGAGATGTTATCATACAGTGCTTTGTTCCCAGTGACAGTAAATTTTGATTTAATTCTATGTGTAATACAGAGTTATCAAGAGTTTTAAGAAGTTATTTAATTTTCTAATAATGGTTTTAGTTTTCCAATGTGGTTTCTTTTCACTCAAAATTGAGAGTTGCCTTTTGCTTTTTGGTATTTCAGTCTTGCAATTAATTACTTGTCAATAGAGTAATAAGTCATCAAAAAACAAAATAAAATCTGAAGGCAGAATGGTCATTTACTGAAACTGTTATACATTTTTTGGCCTTTATGTGTTTTTGATTTTTAAATTAACATACAATTAATTGGCTTTTTTGGCAAACAGTTCTAAGAATTTAACATATACAGATTGATGAAATCACTACAATAGGATTGCTCCATCGCTACCTCAGATCACTTTAATGTTATTTTTTTGTAGTCATATCCTCTTCTCCAACACCTAATAGATCTGGAAAAAGTAGGGTGATACAGAAAGCAGATTGGTCAAGCAATGGCCGTGACTCATTCACATGGCTGACATTGACAAAAAAATCCTTCGGTACAGGGTTTCAGGACAAGCCCTTAGGGAATTTGACTGACCTTATCAGATACAAAAGTTACAATTCTTCTTGTATAGGTCTTGCTTTATCTTGCTCTTAACCATCCTGCAGAAAAGTATAAAAATGAAGTACAAAAAATAAAGCCATATTAATATGTTGAGCTGAGCCAACAACTTCTGACATTGCCAGTTCCACAGAAAACCCACTACTATTATGGACTACTGGACTACATTGGAACGTTTTGCTGAATTCACACACCTACAGTATTTAAATGATAATGGAATACCCTTCTCTGACAAAACTAAACAAAAAAAGGGGATACAAATGAAGGACCATTTTGTATCTATATATTCAAAATAGTTAGGTTAGATATACAGCTACATTCTCTTAATTCAATAAATAGCAAGATTTTCTAATAGTGTTTTTGGACAGGATATTATGTTTGCATCTTGTGCTATGAATAATCACTAAGAAGACAACAATATGCAATGTATTAATTTTGAAACAGTCCTACTAACTCGTTTTGAAACTGTCTCATTGCTATTTGTTTCTCCATAGAATTACTAAAAAATTTTTTTAAAAAGTAGGGTGATAATCTAAACCCAGACAAAATCATCCTTTCAGGTCTCAATCATGCTCTGATGAATCAGAATATTTCTATACTCAAGATCATCTATGCACATGTAGCCTTTCCTAGAGAGTTGTTTAGCCTTGTTGGTCCTTGGTCCTAAGAGGCCTCCTATTGCTCCAGTATGCTCAGTTCACATCTTAGTAGGCTCTGAAAATGCAGGAAAAGCCCACAGAGCCACAAGAACTCACCAAAGTTTTCCACATCATGAGATGTATTGGTGAATTCAACGATGATGGAAGCCAATCTATTTTTAGGCACATAAATAATTTAGGTCAGAATATTCCAGGTAACACTGCATTATAGCTGAAAACACAGCTCAGTATGAATGGTTATAAAGTGATTTCAATAAACATCATTGCTGAAAACATAAGCATTTTAATTAGCTCATCTGTAACTCTGCAGGGCCTGCTGAGATATAAATATACATATATATTCATATTATAGATCATTGTGAATATACTTCTTATTAGCTGCATCTCTCCTCTTTTCCCTTTATTGTTTTGTCACACAATGTCTTCTATTTTTTCAGTGAATGAAGACTTCAGTTTACTTGCATTCTGGAGTCATAGAGAATGAGTGCACTTATTTTCTCTGTTAAGGGGCAAGGTCCAGGATGATCTCAATATCTAAATCACCAGAAGAACTTCACATAAAGCTTTGTCTGGAGTTGCAACTTTCTTTGTCTGTTGGCTCTATCAAGGAGCAGATGAGCTAAGATCTTGTTATGGTAGAAGGACTAAGGGCCAGCCAGATAGCTCAGTGGACTGAAGCACCTGCTTATGCAGAGTGCAACTGCTGGGGTTATATCCTCAATGTGCTGTGCTGGCCCTGCCCCTGGGGTGCACTGAGACAGTGATTGAGACTGGGCATGGTGGCATGCACCTGTAATCCCAGCACCCAGCCCTTGGGAGGCTAAAAACAGGAGGATCACTATGAGTCTGATCTATGTAATGAGACTCTGTACTCTCTCTCTCTCTCTCTCTCTCTCTCTCTCTCTCTCTCTCTCTCTCTCTATATATATATATATATATATATATATATATATATATATATTACATATATATAAATGATAATGGAATACCCTTCTCTGACAAAACTAAACAAAAAAAGGGGATACAAATGAAGGACCATTTTGTATCTTTATATTCAAAATAGTTAGGTTAGATATACAGCTACATTCTCTTAATTCAATGTTCTATTGGTAGAAGGACTAGAACACAAAGGAATTCACTACATCTGAGCAGCTAAAAGGGAAGCAGCATATAGAAGAGACTTTTCCCTCCAGGAAGCCTGAACTTATACCTGGGTACAGTTTGTATCATTTTTCTTACTGAATCCTCTCAGGAACTTTGTGATACAATGTTTTTGACTCTGCATATGGGAAAAGCAAGGCTCAAGGAGTAATGTTTCTAAGCCCATGTGGCTGTACACTGAGTATGGAACTCAGCCTGGGACAGAAAATAGGCTTCTTCAGGTCAGTAGCATTATTGTACCTTTTGTCCTTAAAGGCATTTGAGGTTATTTTGGGGAGGTGATAGTCTTTTTTTTTTTTTTTTTTTTTTTTTTTCGTCTTTTTTTGAGACAGGGTCTCACTATGCAGTTCAGGCTGGCCTTAAACTCACTTTGTAGCTCAGGCTGGTCTCGAACTCACAACAATCCTCCTGCCTCAGCCTCCCAAGTGCTGGGATTACAGGCCTGCGCCACCACGCCCGGCTAGGTGATAGTCTTAGAAAGAAATATAGAGTGACATAAAGAGAGTACTAGAAGCTGAGATAGAAGGAAAGCAAAAACAATCCTTGGTGTGTGCTCCAGTGAGAACTGCTCAAAATACCTTGCAAAGTCCTTTGATAGCCACTGACCCTCATGATTTGGGCTGTAGTGCTGGAGAGAATTCCAGTTTTGTAAACAGATAGACTCTACATTATGGCCTTTTATTAGCCACAGTTAAGCAAATTGTTTGTTATGCACTGGCCATACCCTAGATCTGTTATTGAACTTTGTGTTGGTTAGCTGTTGCTATATAACCTACTAAACTTACTGGTGAGCAAAACCATGATTTACTGTCTCTCATGATTATGTTGGCTCACCAATAGGTCTCTTGCTTCAAATGATGTCAGCTCAAGTACTGGAGTGGTAATAGGTAATCACGGTTTTGGCTGAGAATTGGTGCTTCTGATAATGAGGAACTTGGCTAGGGTTCTGGAGATTTGATGCTTCTTTATGTGGATCTTTCCACCTGGTGGCTTAGACTTCCTTAAACATGGTAGCTGGGTTCTAAGAAGAAGTGTCCTGAGAAGAGAAGCAAGAATGTATATTTCAAGCCTCCACTCGCATTGTTCTTGCTAATGTGGCACTGAGCAGAGGCAGTCACATGGCCAGTCTCAGAGACACAAAGACATGAATGCCAGCAGTTATGGTTGACTGGGTACCACTGAAGGAGCAGTAACAGTCTACAGCCATCTCCACCAACCTGGCTTTCAACTGCAGAGTGCAAAACATTGTGGCTCAGCCTCCATTTGAAACTTCATGTCTACCAGCAACCTCTTGGCCAAGCTCTGTTAAAATGTTCCTTCAGATACTGATTTACAATTGGCTTGCTAGTTTTACCCATTGGTCTTAGTTCACATCATGCAGAGCCATAAATCCAGGCATTTTGAGTGACACAAAAGAAGTATGAATCCTTATCCCTTAGGAAGACAGCTACACAAGTGATCGATAAAACTAGCACACTTGAAAACAAGGAGGAGCATATTGGTAAAGAAGGCCAGAGATTCAGAGAAGAAAGAGATAGAAAAAGGCCCGATTATGCAGAAAAAGCTCCTCTTTCATAGTCTCTCTGTCCAATCCTTTTCTTCCTCCTTTTAATTCTTGTATTTTTATAGCCAGCCTCTTCTGTTGCTTTTTTCATCTTATATGTGGTTATCTTTTTCAGGTGAGACTAATCAGGCTTATTTATTGAATTAGTTTTCTATCACCATGGAATGAGTGATCCTATAATGTTATAACTTAAAACTGCAGGAACTATTTATTATCTTTTATGCTTCCTGTGGGTGAGGAACTGAGGAATAGCCACGTCAGGAAATTCTGGATCAGTGTTCCCCAGAGGGAGCCAGGCAGCAGCTACCCTTTTTGTAAGCTAACTTTTCTATAACATGACCCTGTTATTCTTTTGTAACATAGTATCACTTTTGCCTTTTTCTGTTGGTTATTAGTGAAAATTTGAAGGTGGGCAGTGTTTCATTCCAGGAGAGGTAGCCTCCCCTTCTCAAAGGAGTAGTGTCAAATAATTCTCAGATATTTTAAAACTACCATATTTATATTTGAGACAAATCCTTCTGAGGTCACTCAGCACACCCTCTCCCTGGTCAGAAACTTCTGAGTTGGGCATAGTCACCATCACGACTGCATCCTGGCAAGCAGTAGGCAAATGAAGTCTCAGTAACCACTCCCTGGTTTCCTTTTGTAAGGAGGTTCTTTCCTCTCCCTGTCTATAGCTGATGCTTTCAAAAGGTAGAAGGATGGAGCTTAAAAGCTTAAAAAGAACACCTCCCCCCAAAAAAATCACTCAAAAATATTTGAGTGGAGATGACCAGGAGCAGCCGCTGCCGGTCAGGCAAATGAGAAGGGCAGAGTCCTTCTCTTTATCTAGCTGGAACACTAGGCTCTTTCAAGGATGAACTTTCTGTGACCATCCCTGTGCTTCCTATGAAATAATGTATATTTAGACTATGTGCTTATTTTATCCTTCCCCTCCTGTGCCCTCTATAGAATTCATTATCTCTGATTTAGTAAAGTGCATTACACACCCTAGGAGTCAGTTTAACTAATTCCAACTCATCAGCTAACATCACTCTCTTTTCTAACTACTTCCCTTGGAGGAATCTGCAAAGACTAGAATTTTGAGCTACTGCTGAGAAAAATATTCAAAGGGAGGAAGGTGGAAACTGAAGGAAGGGATCCTCAACTCTTGGATGAATCATCTGGGATTGTAGAGGAGTAGATTTTGCCCTTTTAGTAGTCCCTGTCACTTCATCTGTTCAGCTTTTCTGCTGGGTGAGAGTCTTTTAACATTGGTCTTGCTCAGGCTGTGTTCCACATAGCCAGCTCGGGGGTGGTGTGAGAGGCGTTGGCACAATAATGCTGTGCACTTGGCAAGTGGAGGAGCATTTGGGGAGTGGACTGAGGCTTAGGTACGGGTTGACTTGAGTAGTAGCTCTTGATCTGTTATTACAGAGTATCTCAATTGAGTCTCTTGGCTTTGACTTGCTTCTCTGTAAAATAAGAGGGGAAGATGTAGGTTGGAGATGCTAGAAATTCTACAGTTCTCAGATAGTGCTATGTTTTGGAGGAATTAGAAAAGTGGCACTGTCTAGAGAGATACTGTAGTTTAAGACCAGTTAAGTGGATGAGATAGCAATGTGGTACAGAACGAAGACCCTCTTAACTCATCTGTAGGATAAAGAGAATGTGGCTGCTCTTCTAGCTTGAGGTGTTCTGTCTCAAATGTTTCCTCTTTCAGTAGCTGTACTGAACAAGGAGCCTATGGAATTATTTTGGTCGTTCCAAACACTAGTGACAGAACACATTCATCTTGTTTGTGAAGAAACTCTTGTTTCTTCAAGAGAGAGCTGTCAAAAGGTGAGGCAAAGCCTCTTTCTGAGCTCTCTGCTGTAGGAACTGCTGCAGTTTGAAAATGAGTTGAATTTTGGCACTCAAAGAGCTGTTGACTCTGAGTCTTTTAGAATTGGAGACAATGGTATATATAATGAGTACAATTGCTTTATTCTTGCCATTAGCATCCCTGAACTGTAGGGAAGGGAGAGGAACAACAATTTAGCAATTTAATGATTAGGCTCAGATAAGGATTCTGGTCACTTCTAATGGAATATGTCTTTCTATACAAGACCTACACTTGTGTTTGGGGAGTTTTCTAGATTTCCAATGCCAGGGGGCAGGAGAGGCTTGGAACCAGAGAAACAAATGTATGAATTCTCTGAGCTTACAAGTAGTGACTTTTCCAATAAGAACACAGGGTTTGTCATCTAGATTCCAAGCTCACAGTCATTTTTCCATGCCAAATTCATACTCTCTAGGATTAGTGACCTTATAGAAGGGGCTCATGGAAGACCCCTTGCCTCTTCTACCATGTAAGATTTCTGACATCCAGGAACCAAGAAATGAGACCTAAACTTTTGGAGTAATTCCTTCTAGCTTGCTATTTGAACATGACTCTTTCTCTAAACACTGAAGAAATATTTTTATTTATTTTATAGGCCATATCTTATCTCAGCCCCCTTGCAATAAAAAGACCTAGATACATGGATATTATGGCTCATGTGCAAAAACTAGGTCATTTTCAAATTGATTTATGATATTTGTTCAAGGGCAGGCATATGTAAGATCCTGATTCAGGGTTTACAAAAGGTGTGCAAACAAAAAAAAGAGAGCAGTAGATGAATCTTTATTGATTTGGGAAACTAATGTCAAGTGCAATTTCAAAAGTCTCACTTCTTTTGCATTCTGAAAACTAATTTTCACTGTTATTAATTTACTGCTTTTGTCCTCAATAAGGATATTACAAATTTAATTGTTTGTAAACTCACTGATTGTGAACTTAATGAAATTGTTTATTTCAGTAGCTTCACTTTTGTCTCTTTTCTTTGCCATTAAACTTTGTGGTATAAATCCCAAAGTGATTTGCCTAATAGCTGAAGGGGCAAAAAATAAGATATCTCAGTTCTCTGGGAAGGTTTCCAATTTTAAATCCTGGATGATATACTGGTTCAAAAAGTCATTTGGCTCCTTTTCTCAAAAGATGTTTTCTTTAAGGCTTCATATTTATTTTTTTATTTAAGAAGAAATTGAGTCCTTGCTTTGTGTAAATATCATTTGATGACTCTGTACTCTTTCCATGAGAAACCCCAAATATTTAGCATGGCATTCTTAGTTCTTGATGATCTGTATACTAATGCACCTTATTTTTATAATCCTTTTTATTCCTGTCATATATAGTTTGCCCTTTTCTCACCAAACTTTAATACAACAGTGTACTAATTGTTTCTTATTGTATGTACAACTTACTCCAAAACTTTAGGTTTCATTTGTTGGTTTCTGGGTGTCAGAAATCTTACATGGTGTAAGAGGCAAGGGGTCTTCTATGGGCTCTTTTATAAGGTCACTAATTCTAGCCACGAAAGCTCTGCTTCTAGTGGTACTTGCATTGTACCATTTAATACCTCAACTTGGGAGTAAGGATTTCAGTGTATGAATTTAATGGGGGAAGGGATATAAACATAGTAGAGCATGGAAAGGACTAGTCAAACTGGAAGTGAAGTGGTGTGTGTGTGTGTGTGTGTGTGTGTGTGTGTGAGAGAGAGAGAGAGAGAGAGAGAGAGAGAGAGAGAGAGAGAGATCGAGAGATCCCATTAGGAAAGAACAACTGGGCATTAGAGACACAGAGCTGTTTTTCATGTCTAGTTCATCTCGAGTCAAAAATTTATTCTTGCATCTTTCCATATTAGGGATGCTCTGTGGTCTCCTGTGGGAATAGGTTAGGTGGACCCAGAAAGGCAGTGGCTGGTAGACACATTGTCCTTATAGTAGTTCAGAGAAACTTGGCATTTGAGGTTACTACAGGGCACAGCACTGGGAAGTTTTGTATGGGGTACAATTTGTGTTTTCCAATGAACCTCTAAAGTGATATTATCAAGTGACTGCACAATACTGTCACCTGCAATGCCCCTTTTCTCCTTTTGAAGGTGGTTGGTAATCAAAGTCATCCTGGAGAGCACCAACCAAAATCCCAGTGGTTACTGACCCTGTGCCAGTAGCCGGTAGCACTGTAGGTCAATGTGGCTTCTTAGAACTCTGTCTCCCCTTCTTGAAATGTGCACTATCAACTGTTGATTCTCTTATAGGTGCTGATCTGAGCTCGCTAATGAAGAGGTATCCATAATGAATGCTTATTTTTTGGTTAATGTTGCTTTTCTGATTAATACCATGGATACAAATGAGGCCAGTTCATTGCTCTTTTTGCAGCTGGAAAAAGAAACATTTTGGTCTCGGAGGTGCCATTTGCACAACTGATCTCATCCATTATTTATTGGTTTTATAATTTAATGCAGCCTTTTAGATGCCAGCAGGATGTCATCTTCTCATGGGTATTATCAACTCTAGGTTATAAATAAGGAAACAAGACTTAGAAAAGTTGGTATGAGTATTGTTTAGAACTGTGTGGGCAGTAAATGGGTGGTCCTAATGCAAGTTTTCTGATTTCAGATTCTGAGTTCCTAGCATCCTCAGCTTCCTCCTGTGGGTTTCTCACAGAGTCACAGACAGGAGACCTCTACTGTACTCCTTTTGTTGCACAGTCACACATGGATGTGCTCTGTGCAGCGGTGAGTTTAGGGGATGATGAAAGGGGAAGTGTGAGAGAAGAACACGAGTAGGAAAAGCAGGCATATGAAGATATGGCCCTTTTTTATCTTGTGAAAAAGTGACTTATTTATTAATATAAGGAATATGAAATGCAGGTATAAAGATGGATGATGTCCTGGCCATGCCCTGAATGCCTGGATGAACCAATTTGTCCAGCATCTCTTCTTTCAGGGAGCATTCCTTGTGCTAACAGATGTGTGTGTAGCTGGGTGACAAAAGCTGTTGCTTTACTGTTAAGAACGTTTGGAAGTCAGGGTCCCTGCTGCCCCCTGTCTGGAATATGACAGAAGCTACCTGTATAATTGTATGCATGTAGGTTCATTTTCAGTCTCAAGATAAAGTTTGATAAACCTATTAAAATGTAACCAGGAGTTGGTATGAATGTCCACTTATTGGGTTTTCTTTCTACTTTTTAAAATTAGCACATGCCTGCAGTTACATAATGGTTGCAGTTATCATGAAGAGTCTGTGTATACATCTTAATTTTCTCCCTCCCTCCCTCCCTCCCTCCCTCCCTCCCAGCATACTCCATGCTGGTTGTCTCTTTCCACCTCCACTCATGCCTTTATGGAGCCTTCAAAGCCCTACAGATAGTCTTTTTAGAAGCTACTTCCCAACCCTTATTCTACTAGAATGCTTATCTTGCTTTATTTGGTTCTGGTTGGGTCTTCTCTTCCATTAGCAGGACAGCAAATTATTTAGCAGGTGTCTTAGACAGCTCCTCCCCTCTAAGAAGCAAGGTCTTCTATATTTGTTCTGGGCCTGGACAGCTAATCCTGCTAGAGCATATTCAAAACAATCACTAAAAAGGGAGAAATTAATTCTGCAAGGATTAATACTAAAGTTATAATACGTATTCTATAGACTTTCAGTGAGTCTATATCATGGTCAGACTCTCAGGTGGGCAGGGAACAAAAGTATATAGTCAAGCATTCTTATGTTGCCTGGATCTGAACAGTCTTCAAATGAGACCAGCTCCTTTCTTCCTTGATTCTGAGGAAAGTTCATGGATTCTGGTCTAGCAATGTGACACAATGTGGAAACTGGAAATTGTCAGTGTCCTGAGTAGAGATGCTGTCAAGGAATGGTGAAAATTCCTGGGGGCAGTGTGAATAATAGAACAGCTACCATGCTTCCTCTAGATCTGACGGTAGTTTTCAGAACTCAGGCAGTCTTCTATATTCCTCTAGGGGATGTGTCTTGCTCCTTCTTTAGGGACCCTTAATTCTTCAGTACATGGTGGTTAAATTGTCTGTGTTCTAGCATTTCAGTTCCACAACTACACCTCATTCACAGCATTGCTTAAGTGCTCCCAAGAGCTTCTGCATAGTCATCAGGGAATTTGTCCAGAAAGAGAGAGCTTTTCTAGCTTTTTCTTCCCAGGATCCAACTATCCTTGCTGGTCTACTGATTCAGATTTTCATTTTCTAGTGGTAGAGATTAAATCCAGGGCCTTGCATGGGCTGTGAAAATGCTGTCCCATTGAGCTGCAGTCCATACCAGCCTACTGATGAATAGAGTTGATTGGCTTCTGACTTATATATTGTTGTTGATGGGGGGAGAATGAAGAGTTACCAGGAGGACTGGCTAGAGTCAAGATGACCAGAGAAGTGAGGGAGGGGGGCGCTGAGCCAACTTGGTGTCTTTTGTTATCCTATGTACTCACAGATTGACTTACTATTGGGGCATCAGGCAAGTCAAGTCTAAGGAGATTTTGATTAATACTGCTTTACATATAATATCATAAAAAGTCAAAGAAAAATGACTCATTATTTCTTATTAAATTTAAAAGACTTTTAGGGGTTATAAGTAAGCTCTTCATCACTCACTTGAAGGTAATAAAGCCTGTGATTTTTTCTGCTATAAAGTATTATGTCCCTGCTTGCCTTTTGCTGCCTGCCAGCATTTATCTACCTTTAGTTTGCTTACTACCAGCTTGTGGGTATATAAGGAATGAAAACTAATTTTAATATTGTCCAAGGTAAAATATAACTAGTTTTGTAAATCTGCTACCCAAAAGAGCCTGAGTAAAATGCCAAGATTAAATAGAAATTATTTCTGAATACTTTTGTTTTTAGTTATATGCTCACATGAGAGAAAGTTTTCTCTCCATGTGACTCTCCCCAGGCACACTATAGAACTTCAATCTCTTTCCTCTGTGGTTCCATAATCTCCTTGTTCAGAAAATTTGGAGCTCAACTGAGGAAGGGGTATAGAAAGGAAGAATCATGATGTGTGTGTATAGACAGTACAGTTGGGATAGATAACACTGTGCTTCTACATACTTCTATGAGAGGCAAGATATGCACTAATGGTGGGTGGACAGGATATTATGTCAGCTTCTAGTACTATGGACAACCACTTGGAAAATAACAAGGTAGAAAGTATTAATTATTGAATCTTTGATGTAATTCAGGTATAAAAAATAAGGTACACAAACAGCTATACTTTATTTACTGATAAGAGACATACGGTATAATAATGTCTGTAAGTATAATATCATGTATGCACCTTCTATGATACCAAAACATTATGAAAACAGTTTGCAATGTATTAATTTATCAAATCCATCTTGTCAAGGTATCTTAAAACTGTTTCATTGATATTTCTACTTCAATAAAACAAAAATAAATAAATAAAAATAAACTATCTTTTATATCCTCAAAAATATCTTATCTAAAAAAATGGTTATTTTTAAATATTCAGACAACCAAAAGGAGCCCTTTGAAAATTAAAAATATGACAATAGAAGAGAAAAACCTCAACAACAACAACAAAAAAAAAACACTGACAGATGAAGCTAAGGAAACCTACTAGGAAGTAAATCAATAGACAAAGAGAGAAGACAGTTGCACAATTCCAAACAGCAGAACTCTGAGAAGAAAGAGCAGAGAACACTTCAGAAAAAGAATTCAAGAAAGTGTCCAGCTCTGGAAGATGTAAGTTTCCAGAATAGAAGTTTTATAAAGTATTGAACACAGGAGAAAAAAATGCAGAACCACATTAAGGCCTATCACATTAAAAGTTCAAGACATATAAGCCAGGGATATAGCTCAGTGACACAAGTTCCTATCTGGCAAGTGCAAGATCCTGAATTAGATTCTCAGTAGAATAAGTGTGTGTGTGTGTGTGTGTGTGTGTGTGTGTGTGTGCACAGAGAGAGAGAGAGAGACTTCCAAGACACAGGAAATTAAGAGAAGTTGCTATAAATTCCTGAGCAAAAAGAAAAATATTTTTCATACACAAAATATCACCAAACTTCTCTAAAGCCACACTAAAATCTAGAGTTCAGTGAGTAATATCACCAGATTTGCAAGCAAAAAAGAGTTCCAATTGAGAACTTTATTCCAAAGTTATAAACATGAAGGTAAAAAAAATAGACATTTTTAGATATAAAATACTCTTAGTAAAGTATCTATCATTTATTAGCAAGTCACTGAAGGAGATATTTCCTACAAACGATAGACTATGCCAAAAATAAGTAAGAAATAAAAATCCAACCAAAGTATATCTCCAAGGAATAGTGATGGGATATCCCAAGATGATAGCTGTGCAGCATGCCCAAAAAGAACAAGCTCAACTTGAGCCAAGTCAGAAAGCTCAAGAAGGCATTCCTTTGGAAAGAGAAACTTCACAGAATGGCTAATGTAACCAAACACTCTAAAATATAGTTTAACAATTCAGAGAATTTTGTGTTGGGTTACCAATACATTGTAGGGGGGCAGAAGCTGGAAATTGGTCAGATGTGTAGGGGCAAAATAAGGCCACAGTGCCTAATGCAGTCAAGCTAGCTCAGTCTTGAGAAAAACATCCTGCCTAGGCAATTTCGATCATTAGGCACTAGGCAACCTTGCGACTCCTGACACTAACTTTACAAAAGTATAAATAAACACTCCTACTACTGTTGTTGTTCAGTCCTCTCTTCCTACTCAGAAAGAGGCCTCCACCTGACCTCACCTCTTGTTTCTCATCTTTATTTTCTAAATCTCCTCACCATTTCTCCACAGGACCACAGAGATCCATGCTAGTCCATAGCAATAAGTAAACAGAAAACCATACCCTGTTAATGAAAATTTACATAGGAGTAGAACTTAGGAGTTGAGACAGTATTCAGTGTAATTAGACAAGGTTTCATGACCAAACATTCCTACTTTGGAGAACATGCCTAGAGAAGATCTTCCACTTGGGAGAATATGTACAGTGTCATTTATGGAACTAAAAACAAATGTCATAAATTAGGGAATGGATAATTGAAAGATAGATAGGTAGGTAGATAGATAATATAAGGCTAATATATGGCTAGTATAGCAAGTAGAAGTCAATTGATATGCATATAGAAAATGTTATATATATATATATATATATATATATATATATATATATAGAGAGAGAGAGAGAGAGAGAGAGAGAGAGAAATATAGAAAGATCTCAAAATTTTAAGTTGAATGAAAAATGTAAAGCACAAAACAAGATATATTGCAATATTTTTTCTGTATTTAGGAAAGGCCCTTCAAGTCTCATAGTGCTTCTCCTGTTTCCAGCCTCCCAAGTGCTGGAATTACAAGCATGCTCCACCATGCCCAATCTCAATTGCCATCTCAGCATGCCCCATAGGGCACAGCCAGCACAGCATGCCAGGGATCAACCCCTCGCCACTGTGCTCTGCCTAAGCCGATACTTTAGTCTGCTTAGCTATCAGGCCAGCCCTTGCAAAATATTATTAATTCCAGTACTTTAAAGTCTAACAAACATAGGCCCATGTATGTCAATAGATGGATAGAGTAGAATGAAATAATGTAGTATACAAAAAATACACAAAAATCTAAGGTTAGTTGAATTGAAAATTGGAAATAAAGTGGAGAATATATTTAAAATTAAAAAGAATAGCCTTGGATCAGCTGTGGAGTGCCATAAACTGAAAAAAAGTTCCAGCTCAACTCTATGAACTTGAAATACAAACAACTGAGTCACTAAAGGGGCATAGACACACCTCACAAGCTTATCTCATACAGTGCTTCCTCCTTTGCTCCTTGCTTCCAACTTCCTACTCCTTGAATTCCATGCTTATTGCCTGTTTTCTTTTTCCTGAATTCTTCCTTTATATGCTCATTATATCATCAACCTTTTCATCTTTTATGTCTCAGTTCAACATTTCACTGTCTCCAAAAGGCTTTCCCTCACCCTCTTATGTAAATTCTTCCTTCTAGTTCTATTTTCCCTATATGTAATGTTATGTTTATTGCTTTAATAATAGCTATCTAGATCATATTTCTATTTACTTGATTTTGGAGATTCTCTTTTATATCTCCACCCTTACAATGTACACTGTATGAGGGTAGAGATCATATATATTCCACTACACTTTGAATACACAGTAGTATCTGGTAAGCTTTCAGGTGTTCTACCACTAATCTGGTTAATTGAAAGGTCATTGATGATGACATTAGCTTTTGGGGAGCTGTCTTCTGGATGAAGCATCAATGCAGGTACTACAGAAAAAGACTGATGGAAGTGTTTGT